>QANZ01009396.1:168917-206306 GCA_003254925.1 Chamaecrista fasciculata
GGACTAAACTGGAATGTTTGGAAGAGTTTTGGGACATTTTACAATTTTATTTTGAGGATTTGGGACTAAAATGAATGAAGATGATGAAAAAGAGGGGAAATTGAGAATAATGAGATAAAAATATAACTCAGGGACCTATTTGAAATTTGAATGAAATATTTTTTTTATTATTAATGCTGATGTGGCACGCACAGTTGGCTTTTTTTTTTAGTTTTACAACTGCTGACGTGGCACTTAACGTGCCACGTCAGCAGTTAACGGCTTCAGAGACCAATTTGACTAACGTTAGTAAAATTCGGGGACCTATTTGTCAATTTCCAAAAATCGGGGACCAATCTGTCAGCGACCCAATAATTCGGGGACCAGTTTGGGAGTTTACTCAATGACTTTCTCTACTAAGTTCGTTTTGTCTAGCACTAATTTTAAATATGCATGTCGTTTCACTGTTTATGGTAAACGACCTCAAAACGTTAAGTGTTTGACCATGCGTCAATGCAGCAACAACGTCGATAATCGTGACCGTTTCATTTTGTTGCTTTGGGACACATGGAACTAAATGAGAGCAACATGCAATAATTCGCCCCATTATATATGTGTATTAAATTAATATGAAAATATTACTATATAAAAATGTTAGGTTATTTTTATATGTTAATATATTTATATTTGTATTAATTTAAATTTTATGATACCAAGAGCAATGGTCACCCCATGCATATATATATACTAGGGGCTTTGCGTGCCCTGACGGGCACGCAAATATGTATGTAGAATAAATAAGGGACTAAATTGTTAACTTAATAAAAAAGAGAGACTAAATTGTAAATTTTCTCTTATTTTTAATTTCATGGACTATAGTTTTAAACATGGACGACCAGAAAGGGGTGGAGCCATATAATATAAGATATATATATAGTGAATTTGTAATCAATAATTAAAAGTATGATTTATTTAACATGTGTCCTTAAGACATATTTTAAGGTTTCTTTTGATTGGTTAGTAGAGCATCTCATATCTTGAAATTTACGAAAATTCATTTAAGAGATAATTTTTAATGTTTGAAAACTCACTTGACTAATCAAAATAAACCTTAACATGTGCCTTAACGGCACATGTTAGAAATACCCTTAAAAATTTTATTGAGTTATCCCAGCTTTGGAAGACAGATTGATTAATTAGACAATGTGTTTATAGTAGTATTTTATATTTTTATGTTTCTTTCTCCCTTCTATTATAATATATAAAAGCTGAGTACATGGAGCATATGCTGACACGTGGCTGGCCTCAAATCATTGCTCGAACGCCATGTGGCACAAATTAAATTTTGGCTTAAATGCTTCACCCAATATGGCATTTCTAAACACACCAAAATGTAATATTCAAGAGTCAACGAATGNTATCATAGAAATACAATGAATACATAACTTAAAATAATATATACTTTTATTCACCGAAAAATAATATCTTTACGGCACCGCCTCGAAGCATGTGTATTTTGAACTGATTAAACGAACAGCGAGATTGAGCTAGCTTCATTAATTAATTAAATAAATATGATCCGACAAAGGTCGTTTTCTTCGCAAGTGAAAAATAAATAATATCCTTTAATGTTTTCTTAAATTATTGCAAGTAGACAAATCATACTTTGATTAGTCTGGAACAAAATTTTAGTTGCGATTAATTTATTGTTCTTTATACTCCTTCTGGTCCTATATATCTGGTGTTTAAGGTTTCTACACACAGATTAAGGAAATGATTAGCCAACATAGAATGAAGAGAAAAATGAAGTAAAATGACTAAACTATCCCTATTAAATTACTTGGAAAATGTTTATACATTTATAACTCTACTATATTTAATAGGGGTAGAATGGTAAAAGAATAATTAATGCTCTCTTGAATTTATAAAACATCAGATATTTTAGAACAAAAATGATTTTTTAAAACACCAGATATTCAGAACCGGAGGGAGTAATTTATATCGATTTATAATTGATGATGAATCTTTATATGATTTTAATTGACAACTAATAAGTTTGAAGGACTACAAAATTAATTAAACGAACATTTTACATCAAAATTAATGAAAAAGTTATAGATTGAGTCGTTTACAAGATACAACATTCATTGTTTAATTGAGTTTATTGTGAGTGATGGAATGACGAAGTTAAATTAAGGTGCATTAATTCTTATTTTTCTGGTTTGATTACGATATCAATTTATATGAAGTATGAACATTTAATTTTAAAGACGTGTATAACACATTAGCATCTATACGATATATATTTATAAGTTTAAAAATAAAAAATCAATTTTTTTACTATAATATGACAAATAAAAGAAAATAATAACACACATAATATATATTATGAATATATATTATAATTTTTAATTTTTTAATGAAAATTTATAGATTTTGTGTTATGTAGGTGATTCTAAAAATTTGGCGTGTCTATGTCCGTAGCTTGTCGTGTATCGTACTCGTGTCAATGTCCATATTTTATTTCATAGACTGCAATTAAATATCAAAACGTGACTTAAAAACATTAATTACAAGTTAATTAAACTACTTCTTTTTGGTTATCCCAGTATACCTTGGAGCGATTATATATATTAATCTCTAATTACTTCAGATATTAAATTGCACGTGAACAAGTGGCCATACAAAATTTCTCATGCAAATATTTTTGCAGCTCATATTCATTATATATAGGTCAATTTGAAAAAAATAAAATTGATGGCAGCACCTAGGAAAAACAAATTGATTATTTAACAAAAGATATATTAAGATAAGCTGCAGCTCTTCGATCACTTATTTTATATTAAACCAAATTACAATTGTTAGAAATTAATTTATTTAACATCAGCTTACTTCGTTCCACAATATAATTCAATTATTCGTCAAATGATTTCCATTAATAAAATTTCTTGTTGATTACTAATTCACACTTACCGAATTAAAGAGTAAAGGGTAAGGAAAATAAACTCCACTAGTACTATCGTTGTAATGTTTTCCAGCTATTACCAACAAATGCTCCCGGTTTTTAGCAAACGAAACAAATATTCATATGCCATATATATTTTCATACTTTTCGAGTGCCAAATTCAAAACGAAACATCTCACCTCATGCCACGTGTGGTCCAACTTCACAAGCTTTTTTAGTTTTCTAAATATTTTATACGAAGTTACTTATACACTAATCATAAAATTAGTCCAACCACAATGTTTTTTTTTTCATATATACTCCTTGTGTTATATAATTGATTGGGTATATTTTGTCTTTGATCTTATTATAATATAAATATAAAACAACTATATACTTTGTTTTTTTTACCAAAGTCTCAAATGAATCTCTTACGTATGAGGTGGATTTTAAATTGGTCCATTATTTTTTATTTATTTTAGAAGTCTTATAAATTTTTATAATTTTTTGAATTAAATTGGTCTAAATTTTTTTGAATGTGGTCATATATCTTATTTCTAGCTCATCAAATGTGACGAATCCATAGTTACGAGGTTTTTTATATAAATATTTTGAGACCATCAATAAACGAAATTAAATCGAGTCTCAAAAGTGGATAACTTATTTTATGGTCAAACAAGTAAAGTAGTTTATATCTCTTTCATTTAAAGTCTGAATGTAATGAGTCTGAATCTATGTGGCCGATAACTCTTGAAGAGTTTTTTCTGCCTAATTGAGATTATTAGTAGGTAAGATTAAATCACGTCTCAAAAAGAAGTTTGAGACCAATTTAAAAAATTATAAAAATATATAAAATGAACATGAAACAAATAAAAAATGTCATATATAATAGATCAATGAGACTGACTTTTTTTTTATCGGATAAGCAAAGTTTTTAATTTTTCATCCACATTGGTTTTTAATTTTCAATGAAAGGCATAAACTTTTGGTGGTTTCATTTCAACTTTCAAGAATCATGATTCATCATAATCTATATGAAGTTAGAAAACAGCCCAAGTAATAAGAAGAAAGTGATAAGTGGGCTAGGATATTATACACCACATGGAGCAATACCAGGTGACTTGGACATTATGGCATCCATGCCATTAATTCTTGAATTTTTGGAACATGAAATGTAATGACGTGTGCTAACCTAACGTATTTATAAATACTTGCTGTTTTCCATTTTCTTTATGATCACAAACAAACAAATAGAGATATGGAAATATGGAATGGTAGATAGCTATATAGATAGAGATAGAAGTAGAGAGTAGAGTAGTGGCAAAATGAGTTTTTGACTTATTTTACAGGGGAAGCCAAGATGTGTGGTTCTCATTCCTCAATGCTCCTCTTTTAACAAACATGTTTGGATCGGAGTGTTTACAATCTCCGAAAAAGCAAATTATTATGCCATCATACTCATCTCACATCTCATCTGAATTCCACTACCATCATCCCATTACCAAACACTCTGTAAAGTTTAACGTTTTCATTGACAAACAAACTTATTCAAGCTTTTCGTTTTGTTTAGTTTACTGAAAATAATAACAATAATAATCTTTCCTTAAGTCCTTTCCTTTTTTAAGTACTTTTTTAACAACTAATTTCATATAATTAATTTTATAAAAAGATATTATATTTTAGGGTAAATTACACTTTGGTACCATGTAGCCCTATTTCACTTTAGTACCCTATGGTTTGAAACCTGACATTTTGGTACCCTGTGGTATTCTCCATTAACACTTTGGTATCCTTTGGAGTTATTTTATAATTTTAACCATAACAAATTTTGCAAAAATTACATATTGACCTCAAAAAATATTCAAAAAATTACAAATAGATCCCTTGATACATATTATCTAAGGACTAAAATGAAAACTTTTAAAAATTTTTGGGGTCAATATGTAGTTTTTGTAAAATTTGTTATGGTTAAAATTACAAAATAACTCCAAAGGGTACCAAAGTGTTAATGGAGAATACCACAAGATACCAAAGTGTCAGGTTTCAAACTACAGGGTACCAAAAGTGTAATTTATCTTATATTTTAATCATCGCCGGACAAAGTAATTTATAATTTAATGTTATTATCAAATTAGTCTCTTAAAAATGTCACATTTATATCTAAATTTTGATAATAAATTAAAATACTACTAACTTATTTTTTTTATTTACATAAAAATTTGAATATAAAAATGATATTATGTTAATTTAATCATTAACATTAAAAGAAATTTGTGTATAAAAGTAACATTATTGAAAATAATTTTATATGTGAGAGACTAAATTGAAAGTCTCAATATAGGCCAATTAAAATGCAATTTTTATCCAAATTTAATAAGAATTTGACACCAAACATTTCTAGCCGCTTATTTGGTTGGTTTATACTCTCAAGTCTTAACACATAATTAAATGGGAAAGTGATGGAAAAATAAGAATGAATTAATAATTAATAATCTCTCCAATACACTTTAGCTTTCATTCATTTTTAATTTTTTATAAAACGTTATTGAACAATGGACACAGTCCACTCATAATCTATTCTTATTTAGCGGAAGCATCATGAGATTGAGATCCTTATCATGATCTCATCCGTCACTCCTGAAGCATACGTATACATGAAAATGAAACCATTAATCTTCAACAACAAAATAATATTCAATCAAATGGCAAAAAAGTTCAAAAGATTACAAAATTATCTTCCCTCCTCCATATATATTCACCATTTCTCACTTCACCTTTCATCTCCATGTATGCCATGGCATGTCTTCCTCACTGACACCTTCACTAGCTGATATATATGAATGAATAATCAAGCTAGCTACTGAATGATATGGTAATAAGCTCAAAAATTGAAGACATTGGATTTCTCTCTAGGTTCAGCGTAAAGAGACACCGCATCGTTTCATTTTCTATTAATTTATTTTTTTCCTTCTTTTTGTTTTGGTTGTTTTTTTTTTTTTCTCTCTCACTCACCGAAAGTAGCTATTATTACTTAGCACCTGCAGCTATATAGTTGTTTTTTTTTTATTATTTACTTGTTGTATTTCTTTCTCTCGATCGCCAAACCCAAAAAGACGTACGTACAGCAAAGGTTCTGATTCTCACACGGAACTCTAAATAATTGCATTTTAGGTTGCAATAGCAAAGTTAAAAACGAAGAAGATTTTAAAAGAGAGCAGAAGAGAGAAGAAGAAGAAGAAGAAGAAGAACGACAATAACACTCTCTTTCTCTCTCTCTCTCTCTAAGAGGTGAAGCTTGTTGAGCTAGCTATACTATTCATCTTGATCACTGGCTTGCCTCACTGGCTTTCTTCTGGCGATTTGGATTTACTCAGGTCAGTCTATTTTTTTTCTTTTTGGTTTTTTCCTCCACAAAAATTTTGATTTCTACTCCTGCGTCCTGCCTTTGTCTCTTTCTGTTCCAAGATAACCCACAAGAGTGAGACGAACCAAGTCTAGGCTATTTTCTCTTAAAACTTCGTTTTCCGTGTTTGTAAGAATCTGTTCTGTTTGTTTCCGTGTGCAATGCGTCTACAGAATCTATCCCTAAACTCATGGTGAAATGCCTTTCTTCGTATGTTTTGATCTCTTCTTCTGTTTAGCTCCACATCGACTTACTCGTCTAAATTCACTTGTTCACCAAATCGCCGTAAATTTCGTTCATGGCTATCTCGCAATTGCTCCATAGAATCTCTGCCTCGTCGTTGCCATCTGGATCGCCGATTACCCTTTTGGGACCGATCGTCGGATTACCGGTGTTAGAACTTGCGGCAATCTGCGTCAACTTGACAATTCTTCTTGTATTTCTCTTTGTCATCTCGGCGAGACGGATTTTCGTATGTGTTGATCGATTTGGATTAAGCAAGGACAATACGGCTGTCAATCCGAATCCAATTCGGCATAGTATTATTGATGGAGAAATACGTGACATTAGAATCGGGACAGCGTTCAAATTGTCATTGTTGTGTTGTTTCTTTGTACTCTTTGTACAATTTGTGGTGCTAGGATTGAATGCGGCTTCTCTGATCACAGGAGCGACTAATGGGAAAACTGTGAACTGGTCGCTTCTTTCTTTGCCAGCTGCTCAGGGTTTAGCTTGGTTTGTGATAAGCTTCTCTGCTTTGCATTGCAAATTCAAAGTGTCAGAGAAGTTTTCGTTTCTGTTGAGGCTCTGGTGGGTTGTTTCATTCGTGATTTGTTTGTGTACTTTATATGTGGATGGAAGGGTACTTTTGGTGGAAGGTTCAAAGCACCTTTCCTCTCATGTTGTTGCAAATTTTGTTGTCACGCCGGCTCTTGCTTTTCTATGTTTTGTTGCTATCCGAGGCGATACTGGCATACAAGTTTGTAGGATATCTGATCTTCAACAGCCATTACTTCTTGAAGAAGAAGCAGGGTACCTCAAGGTCACCCCGTATGCTGATGCTGGGATTTTTAGCTTGGCCACTCTTTCTTGGCTAAACCCACTTCTTTCCATCGGAGCAAAGAGACCGCTCGAGCTTAAGGATATCCCCCTTTTGGCACCAAAAGATCGAGCTAAGACCAACTATAAGATTTTGAATTCTAAGTGGGAGAGATTGAAGGCTGAAAATCCTTCAAAGCAGCCTTCATTAGCTTGGGCAATTCTCCAGTCATTTTGGAAGGAGGCAGCTTGTAATGCCATATTTGCTGGTGTGAATACTCTCGTGTCATATGTAGGTCCATACTTGATTAGTTACTTTGTTGATTACTTGGGTGGTAAGGAGACTTTCCGGCATGAAGGGTATATCCTTGCAGGGATATTCTTTACTGCAAAGCTTGTGGAGACCCTGACAACTAGGCAGTGGTATCTAGGGGTGGATATCTTGGGTATGCATGTTAGATCAGCTCTAACAGCAATGGTATATCGAAAGGGACTCAGACTCTCAAGCTCGGCCAGGCAAAGTCACACAAGTGGGGAGATTGTTAACTACATGGCCGTGGATGTTCAGAGGGTGGGGGACTACTCTTGGTATCTTCATGACATGTGGATGCTTCCTCTTCAAATTATTCTTGCCCTTGCAATTTTGTACAAGAATGTTGGAATTGCTTCAATTGCAACATTGATTGCTACAATAATTTCCATTGTTGTCACTATTCCTGTGGCTAGAATACAAGAAAATTTCCAAGATAAATTAATGGCTTCTAAGGATGAGAGAATGAGAAAAACATCTGAGTGCTTAAGGAATATGAGGATCCTCAAGCTTCAAGCTTGGGAGGAGAGATATCGAACACAATTGGAGGAGATGCGTGGAGTAGAGTTCAAGTGGCTACGGAAAGCCCTATACTCGCAGGCTTTCATTACCTTCATCTTTTGGAGCTCCCCTATATTTGTTTCAGCTATCACTTTCGGCACTTCAATATTGTTGGGTGATCAGTTGACTGCTGGTGGTGTTCTTTCTGCTCTGGCTACTTTTAGGATCCTTCAAGAACCCTTGAGGAATTTTCCTGATTTGGTATCAACGATGGCCCAGACAAAAGTTTCTCTTGATCGCATATCTAGTTTCCTCCAAGAAGAAGAATTGCCAGAAGATGCAACTACCATCTTGCCACGAGGAGTTTCTAACATTGCCATAGAGATTAGGGATGGAGTCTTCTGCTGGGACCCTTCTTCTAGGCCCACTCTATCAGGGATACATATGAAAGTGGAAAGGGGGATGCGTGTGGCTGTTTGTGGCATGGTTGGCGCTGGAAAATCGAGCTTCCTTTCTTGCATCCTTGGAGAGATTCCAAAGATTTCTGGTGAAGTATGTTGGCCAACTTACACTAGTAAATTCTAATTCCTTCTTTCTAATTCTTTTTTTTTTTTTTTTATAGTTATAATTCATTCACTAAATGCATTGGATTATCGTACAGGTAAGAGTATGTGGATCTGCTGCATACGTCTCCCAATCTGCATGGATTCAGTCAGGAAATATAGAAGAAAATATCCTTTTTGGAAGCCCGATGGATAAAGCAAAGTACAAGAAAGTCCTTCATGCTTGTTCACTGAAGAGGGACCTGGAACTTTTTTCACATGGAGACCAGACAATCATAGGTGATAGAGGTATAAACCTGAGTGGAGGCCAGAAGCAGCGTGTGCAGCTTGCGCGAGCTCTTTACCAAGATGCTGATATTTATCTCCTTGATGATCCCTTCAGTGCCGTCGATGCCCACACTGGATCAGAGTTGTTTAGGGTTAGACTTTCTTGACATAGAGTTAATGTTGCTGTTTAAATGAATCAAATTTGGCTGAATCTGTGGTGTGGAATTGCAGGAGTACATATTGACAGCCCTAGCAGATAAAACAGTCATTTTCGTGACCCATCAAGTGGAATTTCTTCCGGCAGCTGATATGATATTGGTATGTCTATATGTGTTTGTCTTGTTCATTTATTTATTTATTTATGGCCATCTGTCTTGTTCATTTATTCACTAATCCAATAAGGGCCTCATGGATGCATAAGATTTGTTGCAGGTGTTTATTTGTTATTTTTTTTTTTAAATATTCGATGAAATTTTAAACAATGTTTATTGGAATAATAGAGACATTTTCTAGTTATTAATGTTGTTTTGCTGAAAGAGTGCTCTACATTAAAAAAAGAAGAAGAAGCAATTGGTCTTTCTAATACTTCCATTTGTTTCTGAATTCAGATAATTTAACTTTATTATCACATTGACGTTCTTTATTTGTCATTGTTTTTTGAATTATCTTTGTCTATTCAGATATTTAATCTTTTCATGGATTAGGAAAAATCCTTAAATTTTGTCTTCTTGTTACCCTATGGAATTTCCGTTTGATTTTCACATGACAAGACTCTAAGTTCTAAACTATTTCGAAAGTATGATCCTTCACTTGATATGAAGTAAAAAGTATTTTGTTTTTTCTTATATAGAGGAAAGTTTAGGCATGAGATCTAAATTCTTTTTCTCTTCCCATCTTTATAGGTACTTAAAGAAGGCAACATCATACAGGCGGGAAAGTATGATGATCTCTTACAAGCAGGAACAGATTTTAAAACTCTAGTTTCAGCCCACCATGAAGCCATTGAGGCTATGGATATTCCTAATCACTCGGAAGATTCAGATGAAAATTTGTCCTTGGATTCATCTGTTTTGACCAGTAAGACATCCATTGTATCTGCAAGTGATATTGACAGTTTGGCAAAGGAAATGAAAGAGGGTTCATCAGTTTCAGATCAGAAAGCAATCAAGGAGAAGAAGGCGAAGCGCTCTAGGAAAAAACAACTAGTTCAGGAAGAGGAGAGGGTAAGAGGTAGAGTCAGCATGAGGGTGTACTTGTCATACATGGTTGCAGCATATAAAGGCTTGCTGATTCCACTCATTATCATTGCACAAGCATTATTTCAGTTCCTTCAAATTGCTAGTAATTGGTGGATGGCTTGGGCAAACCCTCAAACTGAAGGAGACCAACCCAAAGTTTCACCTATGGTTCTTCTTCTTGTGTATATGGCCCTTGCTTTTGGAAGTTCTTGGTTTATATTTATAAGGGCTGTTCTGGTAGCAACATTTGGTTTAGCAGCTGCACAGAAGCTTTTTGTGAAGATGCTTAGGAGTGTTTTCCATGCACCAATGTCTTTCTTTGACTCCACCCCAGCTGGAAGGATACTGAATCGGGTAAGTTCTTTTAGATTAAAAAAAGTTTGGGGCCTATCTCTGAATGTAGGGTTTACACTATATAATTTGGGTCATCTATATCCCACCAGGTATCAGTTGATCAAAGTGTTGTGGATCTTGACATTCCTTTTAGACTAGGAGGGTTTGCTTCAACGACGATACAGCTTATTGGTATTGTTGGTGTAATGACGAAAGTTACATGGCAAGTTTTGCTTCTAGTTGTACCAATGGCAGTCGCTTGTTTATGGATGCAGGTAATCATAATCTTTCAACTTGAATCTTTAATCTTTTTAACTGTTGAAAAGACCAAAGTAAAGGAGAGTGTTCTTTTCCTTTGCTTGTATTTGTTTCTTGATAGTTTGGTGTGGATTTAAATAGGTCTCATGCATGATGCATTTCCACACAGTCATCCTTCAATATCGGTTTGTTTGCTTGCCACCCTGTGTTATGGTTGATTTAATGAACTATAATAACCATCAACTTTTTCTTTTGTAGAAATACTACATGGCTTCATCAAGAGAACTAGTTCGTATTGTAAGCATCCAAAAATCTCCCATTATAAATCTATTTGGGGAATCTATTGCTGGAGCAGCCACCATTAGAGGTTTTGGGCAAGAAAAAAGGTTCATGAAGAGAAATCTAAATCTTCTTGATGGTTTTGCACGGCCATTCTTCTGCAGCCTTGCTGCTATTGAGTGGCTTTGCCTACGCATGGAGTTACTGTCAACCTTTGTATTTGCTTTCTGCATGATATTGCTGGTCAGCTTTCCACATGGAAGTATTGACCCTAGTAAGTATCTAATTTTCCTAGCAAGTTTTGTCTGCTTATTTTCCCAAGGGATATGCCTAATCTTGGAGTAATAAGTTGTGTGATTTTATTATATAAGATTGCTGGAGAATGATCCCAACTAAGTCACAAAGCATGCAGCATTATAATTTATAAGATCATGGTAATTCTGCCCATTGATTGTGCATCTTATAGTCTATGGTTTGTTTACTGCTGCATTTGTTTATGGCATTAAGTTATTAGTAAAGAAAGGGCTTCAATCATGATGGATGTTGTTTTACTTGAAGGTGCAGTTTGTAACATTCTACTTCTAATTACTGTTACTTCTGTTTTAGGCATGGCTGGACTTGCTGTGACATATGGTCTAAATTTAAATGCACGTCTTTCACGGTGGATTCTAAGCTTTTGTAAACTTGAAAATAAAATAATATCTATTGAAAGGATTTATCAATACAGCCAAATCCCCAGTGAAGCACCAACTGTTATTGAAGATTCTCGTCCTCCCTCGACATGGCCAGAGAATGGGACAATTAGTATAAATGATTTAAAGGTGCCCGGTCAAGTATCATATTATAAATTGTCAATTTTTTTTTCTTGTAGTTGGAAATTTATTCATAAGTTTCTGTTGTTACAAATGACATTTGCCTGATTACCTCTTTCTTCTACCATGTTCTGCTTACTCCTAAAAGATACGTTACAAGGAGAATCTTCCTATGGTGCTTCATGGAGTATCCTGCACATTTCCTGGTGGGAAGAAGATTGGAATAGTTGGACGTACTGGCAGTGGCAAGTCCACTATGATTCAGGCATTATTTCGATTGATTGAACCAGCAGGTGGGAGCATCCTTATAGACAACATCAATATCTCAAGCATTGGCCTTCATGACCTTCGGAGCCGTCTGAGTATCATACCACAAGACCCAACCTTATTTGAAGGGACCATCCGTGGCAATCTTGATCCTCTTGAAGAGCACTCAGATAAAGAGATATGGGAGGTTAGTATATTTCCAATTCCTTCTATAAATACAAGGATGATTCACTTTGTATTATGCTTACCTGATTATGAGGTTGTGCTTTTTGCTCAATGGATTTCAATTTTTCACAGGCACTAGATAAGTCTCAGCTTGGAGAAATTGTCCGTCAGAAAGAGCAAAAGCTTGATACACAGGGTAGGTAGCTAAAAATTTTGCAAGAAATAAAAAAGGATTGGACTCATAAGTAACGATCATAATACTTGTTCTCAAATTTGCAGTGCTTGAAAATGGAGATAACTGGAGTGTAGGACAGCGACAACTTGTTGCCTTGGGCCGGGCTTTACTGAAGCAGTCGAAGATACTTGTGCTCGATGAAGCAACAGCATCGGTTGATACAGCCACTGATAATCTTATACAGAAGATTATTCGAACAGAGTTTAGAGACTGCACTGTGTGCACCATCGCTCATCGTATTCCTACTGTTATTGACAGTGATCTAGTTCTTGTACTCAGTGATGGTGAGTAAAGATACATCCCATTATTCTAGTTCACGAGCACTGAATTTGCTTTCAGTCAGACAATGCACGCTAAAATGACTATCTTTGGAATTTTATTGTTGAATTTAATTCTCTGAATCTCATGTTATTTCAAATCCACAATTTGATTCTCTCGTTTCATTAATTATACTAGGCCTTGTAAAGTTATTCTCTGTTATTATCTTGGGAAATTTTAACTTTGATGTTTCTTCAGGTCGAGTGGCAGAGTTTGACACACCATTACGATTATTAGAGGATAAGTCATCCATGTTTTTGAAGTTGGTGAGTGAGTATTCATCAAGGTCAAGTGGCATACCAGATTTATGAAGTGGTTGGCATGCCTGAAAGCCTTTGAAGTTAGTGGTGGCGAAGAGCTCGGGACATTTCGAAAGTTTAAGCGGCAAAGTGCAGCCTCAGTTGCTGCTGCTGCTGCTGCAGCCTTCGGCGCAATTCACAGAGCGAAAATGGTATAAGTGCCTCCTCCTGATGAAGCATGCACTCACTCCAGTTCAGGGGGTGAAAATTATTAGATTCTAGTTTGAAAGTTGATTCATCTATGCCATTTGAACAAAATTTAAGGAATTCCTTGGATGGGTTGCATCTCATGCTTTGCACCACAAAATAAGATAATCTCACTGTCATATTACCAAAAGGAAGAATAAGGGCCTCTCAGTTTGGTTCAATCATGTGCAATAAAATGTAGTTCTTAGAATTAGATACTAGGCTAGGCTTTTTGCTTAATTTCGATAAGTGTAGAGTTGGAACTTGTGTTTTGTATTACACGATTTCTTGGTAGCAGAAACTCAGAATTAGTTATCCTCTCTTCTGCACAGCTATTATGTTCTCTCTCTCTCTCACACACACACTCATACATACATGTGATTATATATTTTATTGCCTCTTGCTATGTTAGCATCCACAAAATTCGAATCTCCAATTATTATAATTTGACTAGCTCAGTGATCCAATTGTTACAGGGCACACCTATCAGTAATTTTTGGTGAGCACCCAAAAAAAAAAAAGAAACTTGACCAAAGAAAATCAGTAATTTTGTTGGCAGTTAATTATTTTATTTTGAGGTTGGTTTAGAGTGGTCGAGTCCCTCCTTGCTGACCCTTTTATTAAATGAGTAAGTTAAAAAAGTTTTTTTTTTCCTTTGGTGAAATGAGGCTTATTTCGGTCATTCCATTTATAGCATAAGGTCTCTTAATTTTAATGTGCCAAAAGTTCTTTCTCCTAGTGAATTCATAAAAATTACAAAATTGTACTTGATTATTATTTTTTTTAAGAAAAACTCTTATATTCCTAAACGGAAATGGATCATCTACATTTTTCTTTCCTGTGTGAGGGAGAAATACGAATGGGATCCGAATTCAAGCTCCGTCGCATCACACTGACTGCTCCGTTCACGTTCCTCCCCTCCCCTCCGGCACAGAACCGGATTCTCAACAGTCTAACTCTACATTTTGTCCAATACGGACAGTCCGATTTATTGAACCGTCTAGATGTTGTTAACGTTCTGACGTTCTGTTACTTGTTTATTTAAGTTCTTCAAGTGTTGAAATAGAGTGTTGCATCTTGATATGTAGTTTCCTATTATATTGTTTTTGTAAATTTGTAATTGGAAAGTCATTTGTAGCAAGAAAGCAATGTTGCTAACGCTCAAGTCATATAACATTCGTCACAAGTTTTGCAAAGGAACAAAATCTGTCTATGGCGCTAGTTAAAATTTTAAAAGGAAACTTGGATAGATGTTACATTTATGTGCCATAAGGTGTTATCTGGGTTGGTTGTGATCGCATGTCAGCTATCATATTTTGTCTTTAATGTCTTTGGCTGTGGCTTTGGAAGTTGCCATTTATGGTATTGTGAAGTCATTTTGATCACATGAAATGTTTAACCATGTGTGGGGTATGTTATGTATGATTGATGTTAGGCATTGGGGAGTCCAAGCGAGATATTTCTAAAGAAGCTGCCTTTTGTTTTGAGTTCAGATAATTTTGTTTCAGAAAAAGGTAACTTCATTAATTTTATCATCTGATTTTTCATTCTTTATTGCTAGACTTTTGATTGTTTTTGCCTGTCTCATTCAGAATCTCATGTTGGTTGGTTCAGCTTTGTCATTCAATGATCTTGGGATTGTTCCTCATGATGAACTGAAGGGGTACCCTGTCGAGTTTCTTTTCTCATACAGACAAT
Source organism: Chamaecrista fasciculata (assembly GCA_003254925.1). Taxonomy (NCBI): domain Eukaryota; kingdom Viridiplantae; phylum Streptophyta; class Magnoliopsida; order Fabales; family Fabaceae; genus Chamaecrista; species Chamaecrista fasciculata. The sequence continues at coordinate 184,011 of QANZ01009396.1, forward strand.
AAGGAGCCCCACAATTTGGTTTTACCATCAGTGAGAGAGTCTCTCCAGATGCTTGGCCTTAAGGTTATTTGGATATTTGATCCTGAATAAATATGGCAGCCTGTTTTGATCGTAATTTTGCCATTTTATAATAGAAATGAAGATCGATCTGAAGAGCTATAGATGGAGATTGATCATTAGAATAAAACTCGGATTCTTGTTATGAACTGGGCATTTAAAATGCAACTTCTGATCAGCCACAACATCTTATCTCTACGGATATTAATTATTTGTTGTGTACTTTTTGTGTTCCATTTCTAATATTCGGCATATTATTGGAGTGTCCTCCAAGTCATTCCATAAGGACACTCACTGGGTTTCCTTCACCGACAGATCTAGTATACAATCTAGAAAGTAAAAAAAGTGAAAAAGCTTGCTATTGAAAGCAGAAATTAATAAATAGCAGGAAGTGAAACCAAGTCTGGCCACTCGAGTAATTATCAATCCATGGCCTCAAATGACAAGCAGAGTTGGTTTGAATACATCAACCTGGATGGAAAGAACAAAGGAGCAACAATGAAGTTGCATCAGAGAAACACAAAAGGTGAGCGAAAAGATTGTTGTTGCATCAACATTTACATAAACAACAATGTGCAGGCTGTGTCCAACTCGGTGTTGCATGATAGCCATGTAGAGATGAGAGACCCAGGAGTTAGATTATATTTCCATGACTTGAAGCTGGATACAGGAATTCCTAGTACTAACAAATGGGTGTCCTGGGAAATTTTGCTAAAACTTCGTTTTTGGCTTTATCTATTTCTGTTTTTCTTTTTACTCTTCCTCTGTCTCTTTCTGCTACTATCCTCCAAAAGAATCCTCATTTTGATCATCTGAACCAGGCCAAGCTACGTCTCATTTTGTCTTGATTAGAATAGTTACTTTCTTCTCTTCATTCTTTGTGTTTGAGTTTTATAATTACTCAACTATGGATTTAAAGTACATCTTCTAATACCAACTTGCGTTTGCTTTAGTTGAATGGTCCTCCTGTCAACTATGGATTTATTAAAAAGTACATCTTAAAATGTTTATTATATACATATGTATAGTTGTATACGTATACCTACTGATCAAAGAGACTCGATTTGTAATGATTTAAAGCCATGGTAAATTGTATGATTCTCAGATGTTTTAATTATAATAATACACAAGGCTCGCGAAACTAAGATTGTTGTTGATAATTGATATTTTAATAGGCAGGCACATACACTGAATGAAGAGGAGCGGAGTGAGTCAAAGATTGATAATGTTGAATTCTTGGATCTCATAGGAAACCAAGAATTAGATTAAAGAATAAAGAATGAAAGATAGAGTATTGGAATGAGCAGTGTCGGCTATGGTTTGCCAAGTGGATGCTTACGCGTAATTTAAGGAACTTGATGGCCTAAGATCCCGCGCTTCTCAATAATAGCTGTGCTCTTTACTCCAATGACGTGGTGGAATTTGATTGGTCACCCTCGTGTGATTTTCTGTGAGGTCACGATGTTGATGCGCGTGTATTTTTTATTTTGTGAAAATAAAAATTTAGTTGGGGAGATGACGTTTCATTCCAGGGTCAGAGAGATCTCGGAATTCAATGAGCACTTACAGATAATTTACTAAATGAAGCAATGTATCACCAGAAATTGAACACAAGTCATGTAATTATTATTGGCGGAAGGTGACCAAGTGAGTCAAACCTCATTGGAGCGATGCGCGTATATTTAGTCACTCTCCTCCTTCGCACAATCTTGCTAGCTTGCTTCTCGTCTCTTCATTCACTTCTAGACAACCTCGCAACTGGTATTATATAATATTATATATATAAATATGAACTTAGATCTAAATGAAGAGTCAAATATATTTTAATATAATTATGTACATATATTTTTATATTTATTGAAATCTTATATAAATATTTAAAATAAAATATAACAATATATACTTTCAGGTATATGTGAGTATCCCCTCTCTAGGTCCACATATGGGACTCATAATTGTTTTTTAATAAATATTCATGAAATAATATTTTAATTAGCATATAAATGTAGTTAATGCAAATATTTTTTTTTGAAAAAAATTTGAGGTACTATTATATCATGAATCATTGAATCGGGATGATAGATGAGTAGTTTAGTGAAGTTACTGATATTTTCAATAATAACCCAGCTTTGGCATCCAGTTAACTAGCTAGTAATGGTTAATGAACTTGTTTGTATCTCTAACATGTATATATAGCATCATATATATGTAGCTTCAGATCTTATTATTGAACTGGTGGTGGCAGTGGAGTAGCTGGCATTATTGATGGTGCCAAAGTTGCCAACAATGACAAACATATTTTTCTGGTAAGACAAATATTTTTATGAATTTAATAGAAACCAAAGAGGACAATCCAAAATTATATGATTCTCTAAAAAAGAGTAACTAAGTGCATATTCCACTTCATATTTGGATGTACTTTTATAATGCATATAAGACAACTTGCTTCTCTTCACTTATTATTTTACAATTGGTGAAACGTTACTGCATTAAGTCGTTCAATATGTTTTTGAGAAGGCTTTGGCAAGGAATTAATTGTCGAACACATGATTGGGAAAGTATACTTAAAATTGGTTTCTTGCTTATTGTACTCAGATTCTCATTATTATAGAATATATAATGATGATATTTCAACCGGAAGAAAAACAAATTAAAATTTAAAATTCAATATTTTATTAAAGAACTCGGTCTTAAACTCAGTCTTAAGAGTTATTTAACCGGGGATGTTTTAAGTCGGAAAATTCATTCTTCATTTAAATATTTATTATTGGTCAAATTGTAAATTTGGTCTCATATCTTTTGTTGAGTTTCCAATTTAGTCCTGTATGATACCAATTTAGGGATCAACCATTAGTTGATCCTTTTACAAAGATATGATACCACTTCTACATCTGATCTAAAGATATAAGATAATTGCGCAATTGACCCAAAGATATGGGACCAAACCTGCAACAACAAAAAAAGATATGAGACTAAATTAGAAACTGACTAAAAAATATGAGACCAAAAGTGCAACAGAAAAAGATATGGGATCAAATTGGAGAACTCAACAAAAGATACGGGACCAAATTTTTGTTTTGACCTTTATTATTTTATTTTTAACAGCTCGCAATACCTGTGACAAAACTGCCTCCTTCTTCAACATGGTTCCATAGTGTCGAAGGCGAGGCGTCACAGTCCAATAGATAGATCCCGCGTGTCGGATCCCTCATTGCATCATCACCGTTTGAATTTTCTTTCTCTTTTATTTTTTGAAACCATCAGGAAACAGCTTCACTATCATCAGCCCGACACGTCACCGACATATCCACGTGTCTGAATCTTACAGGCCACCGACATAACACAGACTCGCGCCCACGTTGCTAACGTGCACCCCCATCATTCTCGCATTCTATCTCTGCCCCTACAATACATTCATACATATTTTTTCTTTCTTACATCTTCTTTCTTTTCTCGCTCTTCCTTCTCTGCAAAATTCGCTCCATCCAATTCTTGAAAACTACTCCTCCATAACTCACTGTTTCTCTCTCTAGTTCGATTCGGCGATTTCCGCTCTTATAAAGTCATCCAATCTTGCAGTTTCGCTCCCAAATCAGATTTAACTGATCTCAGAAACTGGCGATTCCTCGTGATTCGTGCTGATTTTGCTGATTTTTTCCGACCTCAATTTGGTAACTTACTCTGATTCGATCCTATTGATTCCGAATTTGCTTTCTGGTTGTGAATTTTTTGCTCCGGAAATAGTAAATGCTGTTAAGCCTGCGACCTGTTCTTTTTTCTTTGGAGCTGATCCTGTGCTAAGATCAATCTGTGTCATTTGGCCTAGGGTTTATGTATTCGTTGATGTAAATGTTAGCTTGTAAGTTCGGGATTGGTTTTTTGTGACTGTGACAGACAAAAAAAAAATGTTGATTTCTTGATTAACTAGTTTACTTTGGGTGTCAAATGAGACGTCGCCCTCTGGTAGGTGTTCTACCGGGGCAAATGGAGAAAGGAACGAATAAGAACCACAATTCTCGGGTTTGTTGTTTGGCTTCCTTGTCTGCTTTTTTCTGGTTCTTTTTATTGTACTTTCATTTTGTGGTCCTTGGAGGTAGTAATGTTCATGAGTCTACAAAGCTAGAACCTACTTCTGTAATTTATGAATCTACTCCTGTACTTTATGAATCTACTCCTGCCCATGTAACCAAAGCCAGTGAAGGGCAAACTCCTCCAAGAAAGATTGCCACAGGAAATGACATCAATCAGGTGAAAAGGCCTCCAAAAAATAATGTTGTTCATCCGGTACCAAGCCCTCAGAAGAATTATCCATTTATGAAAGCATTGAGAACTGCTGAAAACAAGAGTGATCCCTGTGGGGGGAGGTATATTTATGTGCATGAGCTTCCTCCAAGGTTTAATGAGGATATGTTGAAGGAGTGCAGGAGTTTAAGTCTTTGGACTAATATGTGTAAGTTCACCACTAATGCTGGGCTTGGTCCACCGCTGGAAAATGTTGAAGGTGTATTCTCAAATACAGGGTGGTATGCTACAAATCAGTTTGTTGTTGATGTGATATTCAGCAACCGGATGAAGCAGTATGAGTGCTTGACAAAGGATTCCTCCATTGCAGCTGCTATTTTTGTACCTTTCTATGCGGGTTTTGATATTGCACGTTATCTTTGGGGTTATAATATTTCCATGAGGGATGCTGCGTCACTTGATCTGGTTGATTGGCTTATGAAGAGACCAGAGTGGGGTATAATGAATGGCAGAGACCATTTTCTTGTTGCAGGAAGGATAACGTGGGATTTCAGGAGACTATCTGAGGAAGAGACAGATTGGGGCAACAAGCTTCTATTTCTACCAGCGGCAAAGAATATGTCCATGCTTGTGGTTGAATCCAGCCCATGGAATGCCAATGATTTTGGTATTCCATATCCGACATACTTCCACCCTGCAAAAGATGCTGATGTGTTCATTTGGCAGGACAGAATGAGGCAATTGGAGAGGAAGTGGCTTTTCTCTTTTGCTGGAGCTCCTCGTCCTGATAACCCCAAATCAATCAGGGGTCAGATAATTGACCAATGCAGGAGTTCAAAAGTTGGTAAGCTGTTGGAATGCGACTTTGGTGAAAGCAAATGTCATTCTCCCAGCAGTATAATGCAAATGTTTCAGAGCTCGCTTTTCTGCTTGCAACCCCAGGGTGATTCATACACACGAAGATCTGCTTTTGATTCAATGTTGGCTGGTTGTATACCTGTCTTCTTCCATCCAGGTTCAGCATATACACAATATACGTGGCATCTTCCGAAGAATTATACTAAGTATTCTGTCTTTATTCCAGAGGATGATATCCGTAAGAGGAATGTCAGTATAGAGGAAAGGCTTCGCCAGATACCTCCTGAGCAAGTGAAAATCATGAGAGAGGAGGTCATTAGTCTCATACCAAGATTAGTGTATGCAGATCCTCGCTCCAAATTGGAAACTCTTAAAGATGCTTTTGATGTTTCTGTACAAGCAATCATTGACAAGGTTACAAATTTAAGGAAGGATATAATCGCAGGTCATACAAATGACAACTTTATTGAGGAGACCAGCTGGAAATACGCCTTGTTGGAAGAGGGTCAGCGTGAGGTAGGACCTCATGAATGGGATCCTTTCTTCTCAAAACCAAAAGACGGAAGTGGGGATTCCAGTGATTCCTCTGTTGAAGCTGCAAAAAATTCTTGGAAGAATGAGCAGAGAGACCATTCATGAAAGATAGGTTAAGGTATAAGGTATTGTCTACAAGATTCTGAAATGTGGTTTTATGCAGACTCACAGAATTGCCTTCCCTGAATAGGACAGAAGAGGGGAACAGTTATTACATGTGCTATTTTCCTTACTGCATAACTTGCATCACAGGTTTCCTATTTGATAACCTCAGCATGGAGATGTTCTGTGCTTTCCACATTTTTGTTATATAGGTTTTTTTTTTCTCCTGATTCTGCATCATGTACTCCTAGAAATGTATTTTGAAAGGCTTAATAATTTCATTAATATAGAATTTCTGTCGAATTGATTCGATTAGGCAAAATATAATCTATAAGTGAACTCATGTTTAATGGTGTTCATGAACAAGTTTAGCCTCTCCAGACCAAAAAAAGGAAAAAAAAGGAACAAGTTTAACTTTCATTTGTTTCACTGACAACATTAATAAAGCCTTGGAAAGATCAGCTAAAGCGAGAATAATCTAATGTTCTTCACATGTATCAGCTTTGCATGGAAATAAGTTGCTTCACTATTTTTGACGACCTCTAGCTAATCTGCCTCCATGTAACCTATTTTCTTGTGCAATTTATTGGCAATGTGTAGCTCGGTGATGATAGTATAGAAATGGCGGAAAACCATGAACAGTTTCTGATGATGTAGAGATTGGCCTTGATGAAAAGTCTCATGATCTTGAGGTGAATTTCGGGAATTTTTTCTTACATATTAGACACCATTTTATTGTGCATATATGATAGACTCCTCCAGTGTGGAAAGGGTACTTATTGTTTATTGAAGGCGATATGGGGCAATTTGATTATTTTTGCCCCATGCATCACTCTTGCGTGTCTGCCTAACCTAACCTTCCTCTTCTTTCTGTGCTTGCAGTTGAAAAATGCGATGGCCCTTCATTTTCCTAAACCAGTAATGGTCCCCATGATGACAGGCTATTTTATATTTGTTTTAAAATAAAAAAAATATAAACTTTGAGATAATTCAATTATAAAAATTTAACTCCATGGATGATATCACTTTGTAATTTGTATTCTCCCTCCTCTGTTGTATCATATGCGAGATGACGTAACATTTTATATATATAAAAAAAGGCTAAAGTGCACTTTTGGTCTCATAACTTTGGCAAAGGTCTCAATTTGGTCCCATAACTTTTAAAAACATCTCACCGTTGGTCCCAAGCTGATTTCGATCCATTATCTGTCGTTAAAAATGATATGACATACTGAGTTGGATGATGACGTGGCATATGGGTAAAGTTATGGAATGGATGGAAATCAGTTTGGGACTAACGGTGGAACGGTTTTCAGAAGTTATGAGATCAAAATTACAACAAAAAAAGTTATGAGACCAAATTGAGACCTTTGCCAAAGTTATGGGACCAAAATTGCAACAACAAAATTATAGTACCAAATTGAAACCTTACCAAAAGTGCACTTTAACAAAAAAAAAAAAAATGACATCAATCAGAATCCTTTGTTCTGTTGTATGGGTATCTCTCTGGATTCTTCTTACCTCACCGACGACTATCTAAGTTAGGGTGGGCTATCCAAAGCCCAATGGGCTCGCTCCACATGTATCCCTACTAAAAACCCAAAAGCCCAAAAAGAAAGTGAAAATGAATGGAAGTAGTTGTTGTAGCTCTGGCATATAATACAGATAGATAACAGAACCTAGGCAAATGGCAATACAAAATTCCAAAACCCAAAATGTTCATGTATTCCACGCTCCTCCTCCAGCTCATGCATTCATGATTCCTCTCTTCCTATTTATTTCAACTTGTTACTTCCTGTTTTTTTCTTTTTTATCCTTTCCTAATCATCATTACAATTTACAAACATCGTAAGTAAGAAACAAAAGTACTGTTTCGTATGAGTTCTTAATAATTTAAGAACAAACAGAGTTAGTACATCCATCAAGTGAGACTAGACTAGGCTTGGCTAGAAATAGAAACAAAATAGATACGGCACGAGAGGGAAACATGTACATCACTGCACATAACTTGCACGTTATTGTTTTTGGTTCCTTTCAAGTTTCAAGAAAATGGTAACAAGTATCATCCAGTCAGGTGAAACAAACACCAAAAAGATTTGAGATTTCTCTCTTCACTTTGATACTAACGGCTACATACATAGATACATACTTATTACGTCTTGTATTTAAGCTCAACCTTAACATCTCGTGATATCTGCTTGCTTACGCCAACCAAACCAAAGGATCCTCGTGATGAAGAGCTCTTCTAATTCTGTTTCACGAGCTTCGTATTCCTCCTCTCTTATTCCACCACAACTTCCTAACCCAGTTTTCAAAATTTCTGCCTACCACCTTCAAAATCTTCAAATACCCCTTCTTCAGAAATCTTCTTCATGCATTCCACATTCTTCTCCTATCACAAATGGAACCCAAATTTCCACTCTTTTTTCTCACTTTTTCCCTATACTTTCTCTCCCTCCATGCACAACAACACACTCTTCGAACCTACATAGTTCAACTTCACCCACATGGCAAAACCACCTCTTTCTTCTCCTCCAAGCTCAATTGGCATCTCTCTTTTATACAGCAAGCCATAGTTTCCTCCTCCCATGATGATGACCCTTCCTCTCGCCTTCTCTACTCTTATCATTCTGCCATGGAAGGCTTTGCAGCTCAATTAACTCAATCAGAGTTTGAGTATTTGCAAAATTTACCAGACGTTATCTCCATTAAACCTGACCATCAGCTTCAAATTCACACCACCTATTCTTACAAATTCTTAGGACTAAACCCCACTAGAGACAATGCTTGGCATCAGTCTAAATTTGGCCATGGGACCATAATTGGAGTGCTTGACACTGGAATTTGGCCAGAAAGTCCTAGCTTCAATGATCATGGGATGCCCCCAATTCCCAAGAAATGGAAAGGTATATGCCAGAAAGGTCAGACCTTTAACACTTCCAATTGTAACAAAAAGCTCATTGGTGCTAGATTCTTCACAAAAGGCTATCTTGCAGCTTCACCATCAAGAATCCCAGAATATCTCTCACCAAGAGATTCCTCTGGCCATGGCACACACACTTCATCTACTGCTGCTGGAGTTTCCGTACCAATGGCTAATGTTCTTGGTTTTGCCAAAGGTGTTGCAAGAGGCATGGCTCCTGGGGCCCACATTGCTATGTACAAAGTGTGTTGGTTCAATGGATGCTACAATTCTGATATTTTAGCTGCTATGGATGTTTCAATCAGAGATGGTGTGGATGTTCTTTCTCTGTCTGTTGGTGGATTTCCATTACCTCTTTATGATGATACTATTGCCATTGGAAGCTTTAGAGCAATCCAACATGGGATTTCAGTGATATGTGCTGCAGGAAACTATGGCCCTTTAGCAATGTCTGTTGCCAATATAGCTCCATGGATTGCCACTGTTGGTGCAAGCACACTAGATAGAAAATTTCCAGCAATAGTTCATATGGGTGATGGGAATGTTCTGTATGGAGAATCTATGTACCCATGGGATCCACATATGCATAGAAGTAAAGATTTTCTTGAGGTTGTGTATGTGAGTGAAGGAGATAAAGAGAGTCAATTTTGCCTTAAAGGGTCTCTTCCAAGGGAGAAAGTTAAAGGGAAGATTGTAGTGTGTGATAGAGGTGTGAATGGGAGAGCAGAAAAGGGTCAAGTTGTGAAGGAATCTGGTGGTGCTGCTATGATTTTGGCAAACACAGAGATAAACTTGGAAGAGGATTCAGTTGATGTTCATCTTTTGCCTGCATTATTGGTGGGTTTTGATGAATCAGTTCTCTTAAAATTTTACATAAACTCAACAATGAGGCCTCTTGCTAGAATTGAATTTGGAAGAACTGTGATAGGAAAATCTAGAGCTCCAAAAGTGGCTCAATTCTCAGCTAGAGGACCTAATTTCATTGACCCTTCAATATTAAAACCAGATGTGATTGCTCCTGGAGTCAACATCATTGCTGCTTGGCCTCAAAACTTGGGTCCCACAGGCCTTCCAGAAGATTCTAGAAGAGTCAATTTTTCTGTCATGTCTGGTACCTCAATGTCATGTCCTCATGTCAGTGGAATTGCTGCTCTTATCCGTTCAGCTCATCCTCATTGGTCTCCTGCAGCAATCAAATCTGCAATAATGACAACTTCTGAGGTTAGTGATCACACAGGAAGACCAATTCTAGAAGATGGACACAAAGAAGCTGGAGTTTTTGCTATGGGTTCTGGGCATGTGAACCCAGAAAGAGCCATAAATCCAGGACTTGTATATGACATCAAGCCAGATGACTATGTTATCCATCTTTGTAATTTGGGATATACAAGATCAGAAATCTTCAGAATCACTCACAGAAATGTGAGCTGCCATGAGATCATGAAGATGAACATAGGCTTCAGCCTCAATTATCCTTCTTTCTCTGTGATTTTCAAGGATGGGATGAGGAAAAAGGTGTTCAGAAGGACTCTGACAAATGTGGGAAGCCTCAATTCCATCTACATAGTGGATGTTAAGGCACCTCAAAATGTGAAAGTGATAGTGAAACCTAAACGTTTGCTGTTTAAGGACAGAAATCAAAGCTTGAGTTATAAGGTATGGTTTATGTCAAGAAAGGCAAGAGGACGTAATGATACAATGGCATTTGCAGAAGGACATTTGACATGGCTACACTCTCAAGATGCCTCATATAGGGTCAGGAGTCCTATATCAGTGACTTGGAAGTCAAAGTATAGTCATGAGGAAACAATAGTTTAATGTGTGTTTAGTTTTTTGTTAAGGTTGTCATCCTTTATTATTATTATTGGCTGGTGGACTTTGTAGTAGGAGTTTGCATTTTGAGGTTTAGAACAAAAATTTCATGATATATCTTGAATGGCGAAAGTAGGCCATTTTTATATAGATGCTAAATAAACAAGTGATGATCAATGGAAGATGGGCCTGCAGAAACATCATGGATAAAGTGGTTCAATCTGTATTGTATTGTAGAGTTTAATTAGATAAAATGGGCTTCAAGGTTAGTTATTTAGTTTCAGATTTGCATGCGACACTCAAGTTCTGTTTATTCATTTGAGTTGGTTCTCCTTCATCAAAAAAAAAAAAAAAGGTTCTCCTTTATCAAATAGGTATTTATCTTTCCCCTTTGCATGTCTTCAAAGAAAAGTTGCAAAATAGAGGCACATTAAAATATCTGAAAAATATCAATTCAGATGGAGTCTAACAAAAAAAAACAAAATATTAAATTCAAATTCAAATATATATTTATTATCCTCGAACAAAATTATCTCAAAATACTTTTAGAAATGAAAAAATAGGTGTATAGTTGTTTGTGACTTTCTGCCTATATGACGCTCTTTTTTTTTTTTTTTTTTTTTTGTTTTGGCCAGATCCTATATGACGCTCCTGACGGAAAGAAAAATTCAAAAGACAAAAGGTAAAGTATTTAGCGCAAATATAAAACCTAACTGTATTTTGCAAAAGGTAAAGTATTTAGCACAAATATAAAAAAACTGTTGTTTTCAGTGGTTAGATGATTTAATTCTTGAGTTCAATAATAAAGAAATTAGTTCTTGATTCATTTGAAAGTGTTACTGTCCTACACATAACACATTTGAGATTTGTTGCTAAAAATCACTTTTACAGACTAATTTATGTATTTAGATAATTTTAAAATATATGTCATCCTTAATTTACAAGCTAACATGTCTGCCAATGCATATAGCCAAAATTGTTAAGTCAAAACTCAAAACATATAAAAATTGGGGAAGAAAAGCAAAAAAATTCACCTGATCTTTTAAAGATTTAACCTCAGAATTCTGAATTCCTATCAATGTTTTGAACTTTTGACTAAAAAAAGAAAGAAGGAAAGGAATCGATTTTCTGAGTCGCAGCGAGAATGCATGTGGCACATGTGCAATATATGATCCCATTTAGCATCTAATTGCTGCGTGTAATTTTGGGTTTTCTATTTCTTCATTTTAAAACCATGAAAGGCTGGTTCGCACAGAAGCATGTGGACGCACGTAAGCAAATCAACTTCGGTCAAAGGGTCATTTTAGTCCTAAATATATGCTCTAATGTTCATTTTGGTCCATTATGTTTCAAAATGTTTAAATTTGTCTTAAATGTTAATAAAATAATTCATTTTGGTCCTAAATATTGGTAAAATATTTCATTTTGGTCTAAAACTATTGAATTTAATCATATTTCTCTTGCCTCTCATTTCAAGTTCAAAAAACTTATTAAGAGAAACTCGTAACTCTGAATTCACCGCACTCGAAATTGAAATGAGAGAAATATGATCAACTTTGCTTGTTTGACCATGAAAGAACAATTTACTTTTAGGACTGATTTGACCTCGATTATTGATGACTCTAACCGGATAAAGAAAGTATTCTTCGAGAACAATATGTATCTCTAAAATCGTCACGTTTGAAGTTGAAACAAGCCATATTCAATAGTTTGGGATCAAAATGAAACATTTTGCATACATTTAGGACCAATTTGAACATTTTGAAACATAATGGACCAAAATGAATATTAAGGCACACATTTAGGACCAAAATGACCCTTTAACCGATAAACTTCTCATTACCTTCTCTTTCGGTCTTCACTCCCTTAGGGATTAAATTCCTAAATAGTTATGTATGATATGATATAGTATACTTAATTAAGCTCAAGTCCCATCTAATAATTGATCAATAGGTGCTTCACTAGGAAGCTGCTATCTCACATGGCTTCCATCTGTCTTAATTCACAAGCCACGTGTGTGCATGTGAAGTTTGAAAGCCAGAAAAGGGCAAAGATTAAAAATAGAAAGAATTTATTTTTTTATCTGAGAAGTGGTAATAGGTGGGCTCAGACTTCAGTCTCAGACCATGATTGACAAAATGCAGATGGATCACTTTTCTTCCATTACCTTCTTTTCGGTAATATTTTATTCTCTTTTCTTATGGTTATGTCTCCACTTACATCTATGATCTATTTATTGCTTTCTTCTTCTCCATCTTGAAGGATGTGTTTGTTTTTTGAAAAATAAAAAGAGTCTCTTTTAAAAACAGGATTGTGTGTTGATTCCTAGATGCATTTGGGGATTATAAGTTCTAAGGATAATTTATCTATTTGGGGTATGCATATTATTAACAGCTTGCAGCCAAAGTGTTTGTTGTATTGCTTGAGTTTCTGAATTAGCTTATGATTCACATAGTAACTAACTGATACTCCAATTTTCACTACTTTTTTTATCATATATATATATAATGAAGGGTAGAATTTGTCTTATTTTCATGTTCCTTACGCCTTATAACGTGGAAAGATTCCCTCCTCTAATCATAATGATAATTAACATTTTTTTATGAAAAAAAATAATTAACATTTTGAGGGCAGAACCATAGAATAGTCTCTCTCTCTCTCTGCCTTTTTTAGTGGAATACAAGAATGTAAGTGACATACACGGTTTCTTCGCTTACTCTTTGTTTGAAGTTATTCCCAATATCACATGGCTTTGGTTTGGATTTTGATGCTAAGATAATCACAAGTACATCAATGTTCTTTGGTGGCTCCTAACCTTTACCATATTTTAAATTGCCCACTTTCGCATCATTTCTGAATCTTTGTCATACTTAGAAGCTACCCTTCTATCCGCTGGAACTTGTAAATCCACTTCCACACAGTTACAACTTAAAAGTAACTTTACACATTAATTTTAATTAACTCTTAGACTCTTTATTTATTTATTTATTTTGGGGTGTTATTTTTTTATCTATTTTTCCATATTTCTTACACCTGTCTGAATCTCAAGGATGGATTACCACTTGATATTCACCAAAACACCCTTACGAAGTCTTCATCAGATTTACTATATTCACCAGAAGTACTGAAGTACATATATTCTCTGATGCCTTCTTTCTCAATCGTCTTACCAAAGCTAAAACCTCGTTGATGTAAAAATGAATTCAAAATAAACAATGAGGGGAAAAACTTTAAAAAAACCTTAATGGTGGAATTATTCATCTCTCAAGTTGAGTAAACTTATCAATCCAGCATTAAGCGGCACATTCTCTCCCATGTTTTATGTCGGAGAAACTCCCAATAAGACCAAAGCTTCTCCTGTCATTACATGCACATTACCAGCTGTTAAAGTTCTAATCCAGAAACCTGTTAAGACCCTTAAAAAAAAAAGATTAATTTTGATCTGTGATTTATTTATTATTGGTCATACATTATTCTTCATCAATTACATTTCTGCCTTCTTCTTTTATTCACTTCCTCATAAACTACTTTCTGTCATGTTCTGTTCTGTTATGCATGTCCATCCCCACATGACACTTCTCCTCACACTTACAGAGTAGAGAGTGCAAATGATAGACTAGACGACTGAGAGGTTAGGCAGAATGAAGAAGAATAAGACGTATTTGAAAGTTCCTCTCTTCTTCTTCTTCTGTTATATTTTTTGCTTCTCGTATGGTCTTGCTGCTTCTGTGGATGATGAAGTATCTGCTTTACTTTCTATTAAAGCAGGTCTAATTGATCCATTGAATAAGCTCCATGATTGGAAATTGTTGGACAAAGCACCAGAAAAAGATGCAGCTCATTGTAACTGGACTGGTGTCTCGTGCAATTCTTATGGATTTGTTGAAAAGCTTGATCTATCCCACATGAATCTCAGCGGTGAAGTATCCAATGAGATTCCAAAACTAAGAAGTCTCACTTCTCTCAACTTGTGCTGCAATGGATTCTCAACAACTTTGCCAAAATCAATAGCCAACCTCACCACATTGAGATTACTTGATGTCAGCCAGAATTTCTTCATTGGTGATTTCCCATTAGGCCTTGGAAAGGCATCACGGCTTGTGATTTTAAATGCATCCAGCAATGACTTGTCAGGTTTTGTTCCTGAGGATCTTGGAAATGCTTCTTCCTTAGAGACACTGGATCTCAGAGGCAGCTTTTTCCAAGGCTCTATTCCGAAATCCTTCAGCAGCTTGCGGAAATTGAGGTTCCTTGGTCTTTCTGGGAATAATCTCACCGGGAAAATTCCTGGAGATCTTGGGCAGCTTTCATCACTAGAGTATATGATTGTTGGGTACAATGAATTTGAAGGTGGAATTCCAGCAGAGTTTGGAAATCTCACCAATCTCAAGTATCTTGACATGGCAGAAGGAAATCTTGGAGGTGAAATTCCAGCTGAATTGGGAAACCTCAAGTTACTAAACACAATTTTCTTATACAAGAACAATCTTGAAGGCAGCATCCCTTCAGCTTTGGGCAACATGACTTCATTGCTGTTGCTTGATCTCTCTGACAATCTGCTATCAGGAAAAATTCCTCCTGAAATTAGTGAGCTGAAGAATCTAGAGCTGCTAAATTTCATGAGCAATAGGCTATCTGGCCCTGTGCCTTCTGGCCTTGGGGATTTGCCTCAATTGAAGGTGCTTGAGCTATGGAACAATTCCTTGTCCGGAAAATTGCCGATTAACCTCGGCAAGAATTCGCCATTGCAGTGGCTGGATGTATCATCAAATTCAATCTCTGGTGAGATTCCAGAAACGCTTTGCAGCCAAGGAAATCTCACCAAGCTCATCCTTTTCAATAATGCCTTCACAGGTCCAATTCCAATAAGCCTATCGATGTGTCGTTCCCTTGTTCGTGTTAGAGCTCAGAACAACTTTGTTACTGGGACCATTCCAGTTGGTTTTGGGAAACTTGGGAATCTTGAGAGGTTAGAATTGGCTAATAATAGTCTTATTGGAGAAATTCCTGATGACATTGCTTCTTCCACATCTCTTTCTTTCATTGATTTCTCCAGAAACAACCTCCATTCTTCTCTCCCTTCCACCATTCTTTCCACTCCTAATCTCCAGTCATTCATGGCTTCCCACAACAACTTGGAAGGTGAAATACCAGACCAGTTCCAGGACTGCCCTTCGCTTAGCGTTCTTGATCTCTCATCCAATCGTCTCTCTGGAAGCATTCCACCCAGTATTGCTTCTTGTCAGAAATTGGTAAATTTGAACCTAAAGAACAACCTATTGACTGGTGCAATCCCAAAAGCATTAGCCACAATGCCTTCCTTGTCCGTTCTTGATTTTTCCAACAACTCGCTGACTGGTTTAATACCCGAAAGCTTTGGTATTTCTCCAGCTCTAGAAGCTCTCAATGTCTCATACAACAAGCTTGAGGGTCCTGTCCCGACAAATGGGATGCTGAGAACAATAAACCCAAGTGATCTTGCAGGTAATTCTGGCCTATGTGGCGGCGTTCTTCCTCCCTGTGGCCAAAACTCTGCATATGACTTGAGGCATGGCAGCTCACAAGCAAAGCACATAATCACAGGATGGATCATTGGTATATCATCGGTATTTGCCATTGTGATTGTGATTTTGGTTGCCAGATCTATATACTTAAGGTGGTACTCTGATGGCTTCTGCATTGGAGAAAGATTCTATAAGGGTGACAAAGGGTGGCCCTGGAGATTGATGGCATTTCAGAGGCTACATTTTACAAGTACTGAAATTCTAGCATGCATCAAGGAAACAAATGTGATTGGAATGGGAGCAACTGGCGTGGTTTATAAGGCTGAGATACCACAATCAAATACGCTTGTGGCTGTGAAGAAGCTGTGGAGATCAGAATCTGATATTGAAGTAGGAAGTAGTAGTGATGATCTAGTTGGCGAGGTGAATCTCTTAGGCAGGCTAAGACATAGAAATATTGTAAAACTATTAGGATATCTTTATAATGACACTGATGTTATGATAGTTTATGAATTTATGCACAATGGAAACCTTGGAGATGCCTTGCATGGCAAACAAGCAGGAAGGTTGCTTGTAGACTGGGTTTCTAGGTATAACATAGCTCTAGGAATTGCACAAGGCCTTGCCTATCTTCACCATGACTGTCATCCACCTGTTATCCACCGAGATATCAAGTCGAACAACATACTTCTTGATTCAAATCTTGAGGCAAGAATAGCAGATTTTGGGTTAGCCAAAATGATGATCAGAAAGAATGAAACAGTCTCCATGGTCGCCGGCTCCTACGGCTACATTGCCCCTGGTGAGTAACCATCAATTCATCTTACTTCATCACATAAACTTGAGAAATAGTATATAACCCTGTATTAAATAGGTGTGAAAAGTTGTGACATTTTCAATGCTTGCTTGTTTCTTTGGCAGAATATGGATACACCTTGAAGGTGGATGAAAAGATTGACATATACAGCTATGGTGTAGTTCTGTTGGAGCTTCTCACAGGAAAGAAGGCACTAGATTCTGAATTTGGAGAAGGTGTAGACATTGTAGAGTGGATTAGAAGGAAGATGAGAGACAACAAGTGTGTAGAAGAAAAATTATTAGATCCAAGCGTAGGAAAATGCAGGCATGTTATAGAAGAGATGCTTTTAGTTCTCCGAATAGCAATTCTTTGCACAGCCAAACTTCCCAAGGAAAGACCCTCCATGACAGATGTGATAATGATGCTTGAAGAGGCAAAGCCTCGTAGAAAACAATAGCAACACTGAAACATTTGCAGCTAATAAGGATGTTTCAGTTTTTAGCACATCATCACCAATCAATGGTCTTCTGTAGGAAGCAACCATCGGATTCTTACATTGTACTTAGAGCTGTATTTTTTGTTAATGTCCTGTAATTTTGTAACCACTGGTTCATCATATTCGTGCTTAAATTATTATTGGGTTTTACCAAAATGAACTGATTCTTCTTATTTTCAGAGGTTTTTCTCTGAAACCAGATGAACTAATGAAATAATTGGTCGCAAAAGAAACTAAGCTGTTAATTAAATGCGATATCAATCTCTTGGGGAAACCCAAGATTATCTTATCTCAGATTAAGATCTAATCTAAAATAGTGTTAGAAAATAAGATAGTGAAAATATCCCAAGAGGGGGGGTGAATTGGAAACTTTAAAATCTTTTCCTGAAAATCCGTTCCTTGAAAAGCTTCCAGAGGAAGTATGACAGTTCCTTACACTTAGAAGAGTATATTAAANTAAATAATTGATTATATCAAAATTTAGTCCAACAAATAGTATTATATTGATGGCTAGTCAATCAAGTTTTAATTTAACGAAGTCAAAACACAATCTACATATAACTTAGTGCCACACCAATACTTAAAAAAAAATTTAAAAAAAAAACGTATTCAACTCAGAAGTCTGTAAATTTTTCCAAAAGCCAACCCATTGCTTGTGCTTTAAGTTCTTGACCGAGAGTCAATTTGTCTCTAGAATATTCCAAAACGTTACACAGTTCACGAGTTCCAAAATACGCTATCAATGAGCATTAAATTTTCTTGAAATATAAGAAATTATGTTGGTTTATCTTCTAATCTTGGTAATTGAATTAGACCAGGAAAACCTAAGATATTGTCCAATTTTTTTAAATCCATGCCATATAATAGAATATATATTTAGAGAGAGGGAGTTGAGTCGTGAAAAAATGAACGTAACAGAGTAGAATAGCGACAAGAATTCATTCGCATCAAACAACAGAAATTATTCTCCAAGAAAAACAAACCAAAAACGAAGATCCTTACTTAAATGTTAAAAACACAGCCTCAGTGATTATTCAACCACAAGTTGATGTCCGATAAAGTTAGCAACCATCCTAGATTTACAGCATTAAGAGATTAGAAACATTATAGGCTTATATATATAGCTAGTAATACATTATACAAAGGGAAAAAAAAAAAAAACAATAACTATAATGCCAGAGCGCTCCTAGTGAATTTATGAACGAAGGGGGCAGTGGCAAATAAACGAAAAAAATAAAACAAACAGCAATTGAATCAAACAAAGGGAGCCATGATGTGATCGTTTAAATCTAAAAGATCCATGGATTTGCAGTATTCCTTTACTTATTCCTCATGTTTTTTTTTTTCCAATTCTTCCCTGTATATCCATATACTTCATTTCAAGCCATCCAAAAGTTCTCTGTATTGTAAGTCTTACAATCCATATTTATATTTGTTCACTTCTCTGTCTGCTGATCTTTTCTTCCAACCTTGGTGCTGCAAATAATTAATCACATCACAGGATTATACGAAAGAAACTAAGGCAGTGTTTGGAATTATTAATAGAAATGAAATCTGCTTACCAAGTCCATTAGCATCAGAGGTCCTCATGATTCTTAGCCTTCTAACAGAGCTTAGGAACATCCTGTTAACAATTTTTCAAAGACATCAATATAATGTTAACAAAACATGGGATCAACAGGGTGTTATCATTCAATAGTGGAAGAAGAATGCTTTTAAAACAAGAACAAGAATAGTAATAGTCTGTTCATTTCCCAGGGATCAAGAGGTGATGGCATATTGATATACCACAGGAGAAAATTATCTACTATGGTAAAAAAATTCAAATGACTATGGACCAAATACATACCCCCAAGGTACATCTCCAACAAGCATCCAGTCTCCCTCCTTGTCTTCATAAGTGAGTACAAAGTTGGATGATCCATCGAGCAATTTTGACTGTCTTTCGGCACCAAGTATAATGCCACGATCTTCCCTGTTGGCTCCTACAGATAGGGATGCCAATATCAATAAAATAATGGAAGAGAATACGTAGGGTTCCAAAATGGTAAAATCAAACTCATTTACAAAAAGTATTGACTAGTGGAACATACAAGGAAGAAATGACATGTAGTTTTACCAATGGAAACATAATAAAATAAAGTCTGACCAGTGGAATATACAAGGAATCCAGATAGCTTAAATGTATAAATACCAAGTTTGTGGCATAGCCTTAAAAGCAAAGAACAACAAATTATGAAAACTGTTCTTAACATTATGAAGATGGGAAAATCCAAAAATCAAACATGAGAGTTTAAAACCTTACCAATGCCACATGCATACACAGAATAAAATACATATACTTGTCAATGTAACAATTAGACAATATTTACTAATCACATTATCTGTGTCATACAATGGCACTTTTAAAAGGAAAATATAGTAAAGTAATGGTACTAATCTAGTAATAATAATCACCATGCAAGCAGAATCATAACGAAAGCATTATTAAAATTATTAACAGTGGGCACAATCTCTTAAAAGTGGGATTATAAAAAGAAAAAAAAAACTCACTTTTAAAAGTGCCAGCTGCAGTGGGTTCATCAAACATTTCCTCCAATGTATGCGCTAAGCTTTCATAGGAGCCATGAGCACTCAAATCAACCTTCCTGCCAATTGGTAACCCATCCATATTCACCTTCACAAACCAGGAAGTGTTAAGATGTGCTTTATCCTTGGCACTAATGTTGTTTTTATCAGTGCCATTGTCAGTGCTCTTCTTTGCCATCATATTTTTGCTCTTAGTCTTCTCAACCATAGAGTTTAACTCACCAGTAGCAGGTGATTTTGCATGATTATTAAAGCTATTCATTCTATATGCTCCAAGAGGAGGCCATCCTACAGCCTGACTGTTTAAGAAAATCCATCACAAACAGAAATCAAGTCAGTTAAGTAACAGAAATTAAAAAAAAAAAAATCCATAATGATTATAAAAAGGGGCAGAAACAATAACAAACTCCAAGATTCCTCATCTTCAATAACAGAGTGCTTTTCACACAACTAAGTTCTAATTGAGTAATAGTAAGCCGCTTATAAGGGCCAAGTACAAATACCATTGGATCCCATATCAATTATTCAAGATTCCTATATCATCTAGTTTCTATTGCAATACTATCGCATGAAATAAATTCTCTCATCTGCTCAGAAGTCAGAACCAATAGTTATAAAATACTAAGTTAGTCAACACTTTAATACCACTGCCATGTTACTTCACTAATTTTTTGTTTTATTGAAACCTCTTGAGAATGGTGGCCCTACCAACACAATAAATTCTCATAGGGAAAAACTGAAGGAAATTATAAACTCAAAATAAGTACAAATGTAGTCTTAGTCATACAATAATCATCAAAATAAGTTCTCCTAATTTGCTACGCTGATAATTCTGATGGGTTGATTAAAAAATGATATCTCTGAAAAAATGATATTTCGAGCTGTATATAAGAAGTTGTGAGGGTTTCCTATTTATCCTTTCGGTTTAGAGATCGGTTCCTTTCAACACTATAGGTTCCTTCTTCATGTCTTGAAAGTTACTAGCACAACTAACACTATGTCATACATATTTTCAACAGGATCAGTCACATTATCCAACATCTATAAACCCATATCAGATAGTGATTCATGGAGACCAATTTTAGAAACTAATCCTAATCATGGATCAATTAATTGAGTTTGAGATCACATCAAGACGCAGGTAAGAATAAAATGGAAAAACAATTCACCTAGGGCCATTATTAGTGGCAACAACAGAATCGGCAGTTCGCTTGGTGCCAGCAGTGATGTTAGCCCTGGTTACAGAGGAAGAGGAGGAGGATGAGGTTGATGATAATGAAGACGAAGAAGAAGAAGAAGAAGAAGAAGAAACCCCAGAAGCAAAATCTTTAGCCGTGAATATTCTAGCATAGAGAGGCATCGTGGAAGAAGTTCTGACAGCAGAAGGAGGACGAGAAATGCTTAATCCGAGACCCAATTCAAGGTCAGAGTCATCAGGGGACGAAGAATCCTCAGAAGAAAGAGCCAAGTGATCTCCGTTTGACACAGTCGACATAGTGCAACCACTCTGCATCGCAAGAGTAAAGAGAGAAGAGAGGATGAATTTGAAGGCAATGTGTGTTAGTGTTGAGAGAGAAAGAGAAAGGGGAAGTAAAGGGGTTGTGATATGTTGGGTGAAATTAGGGAAAGAAGAAGGTGGAGAAAGAAAGAAAGAAAATTGTTAGGTGTAATGGTGGCGTCGTAAGGATTGGTGTGTGACCCACCTGTCTGCTTTTGTGCGCCTTCATCAATGTCTGCTCTAACTTCCTTCCCTACCTTTCTTTCTTTTGCTTCCTTAGCTTCTTCTACACCTTTGTTTCCCACGTTTAATTTCCCCTCCTTCATGCATTCCCACTTAATTAACTCACATACATATTCTTCTGTTTGTCTTTTAATGGTCATCTTAATATTTTGGTCAAAATTTTATTTTGATCCTCAAACTATATGATACATTTCATTTTGACCCTTAGATTATTTTTTTATTTTGTTTTGATATTTACATTTTCTTTTTTTTTTTGGTTTCCCAGGGTATCCCCGAGCCCGACAGGCTAAGGATTAATCCTCCGCGGATCAGTGCTCCATTTAAGAGTCTACAGCTGGCCAATTGGTTACTGCAAACACAAGGCGAGATTCGAACCCTTAACCTTGCTTAAGCGACCTAGTGAGCTTGAATACATTTTCTTATTTAGTCAATAATCGGTTAAAAACAGAATTTCGTTTGGTTTTTCTCATCATCTCTAAGGTGTACATTTATTTTAGGGTAAATTACACTTTGGTACCCTGTGGTTTGATCCTATTTCACTTTGGTACCCTGTGGTTTGAAACTTGACACTTTGGTACCCTGTGGTATTCTCCATTAACACTTTGGTACCCTTTGGAGTTATTTTGTAATTTTAACCAT
>QANZ01009396.1:206382-228424 GCA_003254925.1 Chamaecrista fasciculata
GGTTGTCCACTTATTTATGGGGACACCTGTGAAAGTCAATGTTTTTTTTTTTTCAATTTAAGTGTTTAGATTAGAAATAATGACATAAATCAATTGGAATTCTATTTTGGGCAGCAAAAATATGCTTTTGGTCTCCACACTTTACATCAACTTTTATTTTCATCCTTAATTTTTTATTGTCAAATTTGTTTTTTTTTCAAATTCGTCCTCCTATATTTCACATTTTTGTCAATTTCATCTTTTAATATTATTTTAATCAAATATTAACGATAAATTTTATGTGACTAATGACATATAACGTAAAATTGATAAAAAAAAAATTCAAATCCTAACCCAAATTAAAAAACATGATGAAGTTTATTGATAGTTTATTAAAAATTTTAGTTAGAATATGAAATTGACAAAAATATAAAATATTGAAGGCGTAATTAATAACAAAAATAATATTAGAGACAAAATTTAAAGCGATGTAAAATTTAGAAATCAAAATAATATTTTTACTTATTTTAAACTAACACTAAACTAATAAGAAAGTTTGAAGATTAAAAAGAAATAAAAGAAAATTAAATTATTTTAAAAAAGCTTTAATCTTAATCTTTTAATGAATAATGAATTCTTTATAATTTGTATCTATTTTCATTCCTCAATTTTTCAATCCAAGTGTAGTTTGTTTGGAGAAAAATGAATTAGGGAATCCTAAAATAAGTTATAAAGTCGCAAGTGTGGTAGGCCCCAGTCACCCGCAAACATACGCGCCAAACGACAAGCCGACAAAAGGTGGGACCAACCACTCATCTCAAATAGTAGATGCTTATGACGTGTCCTTCTCAGACCTACGTGGGGACCACACACTGCTTCCTTATTCATTGTTGACAGCTCACCACACCACACCCATGACTCATCAACCAACGAACAAATCATAGGCCACTTTGGCGTCCGCAGTTTCTAATAACTTTTCGATTCCGGAGTCTGACGTGGCTCCACACGTGGCAATCTGAGGTCCCTCTCCGGCGAACGCCGTTTGTCGAGGGCCGAGGAGACAGTGATCTACGTGGCACCCACATCAGCTTACTGCCAAATAAGCCACGTCAACCGATGAGCTTGGAAAAGAAAATAAGCCTCTTTTTTGGGCTTCGTATATTGGATCGACCTTTAGCTAGACTGGGCTTACTAGTTTCTCTTCGTGTTTGGGCTGTCTTTTGGACCTCAATCAGGAAAATGTGCATATTCACCATTAATTTTTCTTTCCGACCAAAAACAAAATACCCTTAATTTGGTAAACTTCATTCTTATAATGATCTCGGGTTGAAAAAAACTTATATCAAGTTTCTTATATTTTTGGTATCAAGTTTTTCTAATCAAGTTTTAATTATTCTCTCTTTCTCTAATGATTGGTCATGCAAAAAGTGGTATTTAATATTCTCTCTCTATTATGATTGGTCATGTATCAAATTTTTGCTACGTGTCAAATGTCGGTTGGAGAACTTGATAATAAGAATATAAGCAATTTGATATAAGTTTTGCCCTTTCTTATTGCCTAAAATGTTAATTAACATTTAACACTTCAACAGTATTGGTGATATCAACTTTATGACAAAAGAATGAGCATTTGCAAGAACCTTTCCATAAACTAAAGCATAAGATACCTAAAAATTAAAATGTAAAGTAATTTTAACTAAGTTTGGTTGGTTTAGTGGTCAGCTTACTAGGTCACTTAATATCGGGAGCTCGAATCTCACATTGTATATGTAGTAACTAATTGGTCAGTGACAAACCCAGAAATGATCTCAAATCCGCAGAAGATCAATCGTTGGTCTGTCTGACTGGGAAATACCTTGAACAACCATAAAATATAAAGTAACTTTACTTCTTTTTTTTCATTCTTAAAACTAGAGGAGGGTGTGTAGTTGAGATTCTTCTCAATGATTTTTATTTTCCAATCACTTTTTGTGTATTTATTCATTGCAGATAACTTTTCAACTGCAAAAGGAGATTAAAGAGTAAATGATTGATGATTGGTGGGCACAGAAGAGTCCAAGATCCACGTGTACGGAGCTAAGGAGAAGGAAAATGAAAATGGTATGGGTGCGTAAAAAGTGTAGTCTTCAAAACGTGCCCATATTTGATGTCCATACTCAACATAACATAACACGACAGAAGCCATAATAATTAATTTTCGAGGTTCTTTACGGAGTGACTAATCATTATCAGCAGCATCCCATGGTGAATATGCTGGTGTCCATATGTATATGGCAAAGATTGTGACTTTTCTTTTCTACGACCCTTCCTTCCCAATTCCCACCGCGTAATAGTGAAATACAATACGTGTGGACATGCCAATTTGAGTTTTTGCTCTAAGATAAAGCCTATTCAAGCGTCTTCTCCACCATACAAAAAAAATAGATTCTTATTCCAAATTCACCATTCAACTTCAACCTCATCCTTCCCCCTCGTATAAATATCTCTCCCTTCCTGTTCATCCTCTTAACCCCACTTTCTCATATTCTTCTCCATTACTGCAAAATCAAGCAGAGTCTGCTATCTCAAAAGGGTATGCCTTCTTCTTCTTAATTGACTTCTTCCATTCGCACTCACTCCTAAAGTTCTTACCTTTTTTGGGTTTCCTTTCCATTATAAATTTTCTATTGATTTAGACCCTTTACTTTTTAATGAAAGTAGAAATTAACTTGAAGTAGCTAGTACTGGATTGAATATACCTTATAAAGCTTTTGATGTTTATAACTTGTCTTTGTCTATTGTCTAATCATTATAAGAATTGGAGCACTACAATCCCAATCAAGCACTGTTCAAGTGCATTCATGTCAATCTTCTTAATTAGTTAATCAAAAACGAAAGTCATAATCAGCCAAATCATTATTAACTCCTATGTATGCTTTCTATTTCGGATATCAGATTTCACATAAATCACTTAATTTACAAGTTGTACACTTTTTTTCTTCACAGGGGAGAAAAGAAAAAACAAGTATGATGCTAAGAAGTTCTTCAACGCCAGTTCTTGGGTCTCTCCTTTCATCCTTCGCAGACAGTCCCAGTAATGAAACCACACACATAGTGAAGCATCTTCCACCATTACCAGCAACCAGTGTCCCTAATCACCATAACAACAACAAGCTCTCTTTATACCAAACTCAAACTGGATCTCTCACTCTCTCATGCAATTCCTCTCCTATCTCACCCTCTATTTCTGACAAAGGCTTCAGAAGAGCTCAATCCGAGGGAAATTTGGAAGGCCTTGCCTATGCTCATGCTCATGCTGCTTCTTCTTGCAACAAAAGTAGTGTGTTGACTCTGCAGACAATACCATCTTTCTCCTTTGCTAACCACAACAAGAGCTTAAGAGAAGAGGATGATGAAGAAGAAGATGAGGAAATTAGTGATGAGTTTCAGGAGGAGGGAAGAGTGAAGAGTATGCTTGTGACTGAAAAGATGAGAGTTGAGAAAGGAACTTGTAGTGTGGATTATTATGGTGAGCAGGAAGAGATGAAGTATGTTTCAATGATGGGGTTAGGATTTGAAGCTTGTGGAAATGGTATGGGTGGAGATGGTGGGGATTATAATAACTCAATGGGATCAGGTTCTTCTGGTGGTGGTGATGGAGAAAGAAGCCAAGAAGTGGAAGAATATTACAAGAAAATGGTGGAGGAAAATCCCGGGAATCCTTTGGTTCTCAGGAATTATGCTCAATTCTTGTATCAGGTACATTATCATAGTTCAAATTAACTCTCTATTATTGGTCATGTGACAAAGTTGTATATATATGTTAGTATTGAAAATGCTTTTCCTGAAATGAGATTAAGTTTTTGGGAACTTCAATTTGAACAGTGCAAGAGAGACCATGATGGAGCTGAGAAGTACTATTCAAGAGCTATATTAGCTGATCCAAAAGATGGAGAAGTTCTATCACAGTATGGGAAGCTAGTGTGGGAGATGTATCATGACCAATACAGAGCCATAAGCTACTTTGAACGAGCAGTTCAAGCCTCACCCCAAGACAGGTATATATTTTGTTATTGCTTACAAAACTTTAATCAAACACATATTGGGATCAATAATTCCAATTCTAATATATGTCTGACACATGCTTATGTTTGTTTGATGATGTGTATATATATATAACAGCCATGTACATGCTGCTTATGCTAGTTTCCTTTGGGACACAGAGGAGGATGACTCCCAATGTTTAACCCCACATCTTCATCATGGAGCCATGGTGGTATCTGCAAGTGCTTGAAAACTGAGCAAAACACTATCTATAATATATGCTCTACTGATTTACAAATATGTCTTCAGAGATAGTATTCAAGCCATGTTGTTATAACTTGTAGAAATTATATAAATATAAAGTCTGTATAGTTGGCATTCTTTTATTGGTTAGTATAGCTTAGTGTATAGCTGTGCATAGTATAGTATTCCTTTTGTCTGTATTCGATTAGTTAGTGAGTGCTGCTGTATTGTTTTTCCTTTTTTGTCCCTAGGTCATTGTAATCATAACCATATAAATTGCCGTGTAATCAATGAAGCCGCCATACATTTACTGAGTATTTTATTATACCATACCTTTTCTCCTCTGGCTCTACTCTGATTTTTATAACTTATAAAGGAAGCACATTGTTCTGTTGACTGAAATCAAAAGCTGAATAACCCAGCCACAACCAACACCACAGCTGATATATGTCTACATTCAATGAAAATTAAGAAACAAGATTTGTATGGTCCTCCCATTGTTGGTCCATTTTTATGCCACAGTATTACAACGAACGACGAGATTTGTAGGAAAAGGCAATGTGGTAGTCAAGTTTGAGTGAGAAAAGAAGGACTTGTCCAGTAGTAACATCTATATGTATCACAAGACATTTCAACTGAGGAATGGAAAAACAGGAAAAGAAAAAGAAAAGTTTAAGCAAGTACATGTTCCAGTTTAATACTGTATTATCTTTACATGATGACTAAGTTATGTGATACTGTCAGTATATTAAGCAAGAGTGAAGAATGCAAGATAGTCAAGATAGATAGCTAACTATATTTATTGCAGCTTGAAGGTATTTATTTTGATGTTTACCCATGAATGAATGAATCGATGTATGAATAAACAGAAGCCACCAAATAGACATACATAACAAGGTCTTGTGGTAATTTCATAGCAGTAGCACCCATCAAAGGCTAAAATTGAAGAGTATGTATGTAGTAATGAAGCATGCTAAGAGAAAACAAGGGCTACTGTCTTTCTGTGACATGCAGTTTTGAGGATGAAAATTTTCTAGTAATGGAGAAAAGTGAATAGTAATCGCTGAGACACCAGTTAGATGGACATAATCTTATTAGGATTATCCACTCTTCAATTTTAGCCCTTGATGGGTGCTACTTAACATTCAAAGAAATTGTTGACTAACATTAAAGTCATAACCTTTTATTTTATTTTTAGGTTATATGAATTTTTATTGTAATTTAAACATATACATGCCTCAATTACCTCATTGAGATTGATTACCATTTAATTCATAATTAAGTCTTAACCATGCATGTCATTCATTTACTAACTATAAAGTTGTTTTTTATATATTCTCAATAACACATGTTAAGCTTTTTTTTTTCATTTTATTTCATTAATTTTTTAAAGTCATACTATATGTTTCAATAATTTATCTGTCTATATCATTACCCTACTTTAAATAATTAAATTAGCCCTAGGTTGGCATTTTGGCATTTGATTACCAATTCAAAAGTGATTAATATTTAAGACAATATTACCAACAAATGTTTAACGCACTGATAAACGAGTTTCACCATAAGTTTGGAAACCTAGGTTTTAGTTCTGGAGTCGACATTGTTTGAAAGTTTTAACTATTCGTTCCTAACTTGAATGAGATTAATCTTCGTCTAAATTGTTACCAGATAGGTGGAAGAAACTCATGGATATACCAAAATATTTAAAGACAATATTGAGAATGCCCATAAACATTACAAATAAACCAAAATTATAGTAAGAAGAAAACAAAAACGGACAATTTCATCATCTTAGTTCTTAGACATTGTTTAATACTTCTCCTCTCCTTTCCTATTTTGTAAATCTACAAACATCCCATTTTTTTTTATCTCTCCTCAATCCATCCATCCATCAAGACTTAAAAGGCATGATCACGAGTCGTGTGAAGTAATAAATTCAGAAATAAAAACATAGGAATCACTGTCTATAAAAACCCAATCTTAGTAGTAAAAGCCTCTACCACCATCACTCATACTTCCTCTGTTTCTCTGTTTTCTCGATCTATTTCTTTTGTTTTTCTGTTTTCGTCATGAATTCTTCAATCGTCAAGCTTCCTCTATTTCTCATCCTCTTCATCTTCTTCTTCTTCACTCTCATTACGTCTACATTGTCATCCCCAACAACCTCACAAGTTGTGTCTGATTATGATGGCGGTGACGATAGCAATAAATCTCATGGTCTTAGAAAAGTAAATAACTTCAACACTCCATGCTTACTAGTTTGAACCTTTCAAAGTGAGATGCTTTTATAATTTCCACTTCTTTTCATCTCCTTTGTTTCACCATATTTCTTGTTCTCTTTTTTCATTTTAGAGAATCTAAGGGCATGTTTAATTTCCTTATATGAAAATAGTTTTCTATCCTTATTAAAAATTAAAAAAAAATAAATTTCTATTTGATCTCATCTTTAAAAAATTATTTTGGGAGATAATTGACTGTAATTTACATCTTTTTAATAAGTGAGATAAGTAGATAACAATCAAATTCTGTTAAAGCAAAAGCAAGTTTACAAAAAAAAAAAAAAAAGTCAAATGAAAAAAACCTCATATTTTACCATATTCTACCAAATTTCACTTCAAGAGACTAGTTAAATATTCTTATTGAGTAAAGGCCAAAGTAAAAATTTGGTCTCGTATCTTTTTCTCAGTTTCCAATTTGGTCCTGTATATTTTTTTATTACAGTTTTGGTCCTATATCTTTGCAAAATGTCCTAATTTTGGTAACATATCTTTAAGTCAAGTTGTTGAATTAGTCTCATATATTTGCAAAAGGATCAAACATTAGTTGATCCTTTTTGTAAAAATATGTGACCACTTCTAAACCTTACCCAAAGATATAGGACCAATTCCACGATCAATCCAAAGATATGGGACCAAATCTGAAATAAAAAAAATATATGGGACCAAATTGAAACTTGACCCAAAGATATGGAATCAAAAGTGCAACAAAAAAATATATGGTACCAGATTGGGAACTGAGCAAAAGATATGGGATCAAATTTTCACTTTGGCATTAAGTAAACTAACAATTTGATTCTTGAAATATCACCAAGCTGACAACTCGATTCCGGAAAGATTAATATACACATTTAGTCTCTAAAAGATTAAAACAGTATATTTTTTAATCCTTAAAAGATTAAAAAAGTATACTATTTAGTCACAAAAAGGATTAACGAATATATCATTTTGATCTTTCAAGGTCTAAACCGTATATTTCAATCTTCGAGGGACCGAGTTATTAGCTCAGTGATATTTCAAGGATTAAATTGTTAGTTTACGCTAACTAATTATTATTTATTGTTTACTCTGTTTAACATATAACATATATGGCCTTTTTGATTTTGAAATTTGAACCTTCCATCTATTATAGATGCATGGAATTCTAAGCGGAATAGGGTGGGGGATCTTGATGCCAATGGGAATAATAATGGTTGGTCCCTTGAAAATCTTAGACGACGTAGGACCAATTTGGTGGTTCTACCCATACATAGCATCCCAATTCCTAGCCTATGTATTAGGCATTGCAGGCTTAGTCCTTGGGCTAAAGCTAGGCCTACAACAATATCAAATTCATGCCTACATCGGGATCGCACTCATATTTTGTGCCATGGCTCAACCCTTGATCATTCATAGTAGGCCATATAATTATAATTTTAAGAGGCTCGTCATTTCCAACGTCTGTTTCTATATTGTTGCTTATTCACTCATTGGGCTATCCATCTACGATATGGTCTCAGGATTCTCCATTCATCATCATCATCACCATAATAATAATAATGATTCGTACTTTAAGAAGTTGAAGATTGCGTACTTTGTTATTATGGGTGTGTTGGGTCTTGTGGCTGTGGCTTTCGAGGCTTTGAGATTCTTCAAGAAGGAAACAAACAATAATCGTGATGGTCAGAACTCAGAATAGGAGGAATGCACGATGAGCACAATGTTTAATGTTTAGTGCTTCTTTATTTCAAGGAAATATAATCTATGATCCATCGATGTACATGTTAACTATTTTTTTTTTATTTGTTTGTTTTTTGCTGTGATTTTTAGTTGTGCGTAAGCTCTTTCTTTCAATAAAAGAGACCAGTAAAATTGTGAATTTATTTGAACGAGGTACAAGAGATCAGACATGTATGTGTAATAAAATTATCTTATTTTAAGCTTAATTAATTAATTGATATTTTTTTTCATTAAAAATATTGGTGGAATATATAACTTAATTAATTATGACTATATATCATAGGTAAATTAATTGTGATTAATTAATTTTGTTATAACCTTGTAATTGGACCTTTAAGCTCAATAATAATGCAAATGAATAATATAAAATTATCGAGTGATCATCAATAATAGGTGGATAATTGTTATTTCTTTATAAACAGCGGGCTTC
The DNA here is from genome assembly GCA_003254925.1 of Chamaecrista fasciculata. NCBI lineage: Eukaryota > Viridiplantae > Streptophyta > Magnoliopsida > Fabales > Fabaceae > Chamaecrista > Chamaecrista fasciculata. The sequence goes on from QANZ01009396.1 coordinate 215,053, forward strand.
AGGAATAGTCAAATCCATATCTAATAAAAAAAGTATGTTACTATCGTCCAAATGCATTTTGAGTAATTAGAGTAAATTCTGATTGGTTGACCATTTCACTGTTCTAGCATATCAATGTATTTCAGCGATTGTTATTCTATAAGACTATAATGAAAACGCAAATTTTATTTTTCTTCTAAACAAATACGATATACAAGGCTTAAATTCCCTCTTCAATCTAATTTCATCAAATTACTCTTGTTAAAAAAATTACAAGACACAGACGATAGGAGAAAAATGAGTCTCCATCTACATGATCACGTGATCATGTTCAAATATGAGTCATGATTCTCTAAGAGGTACGCACCTGTCTTAATAATTAATATATATTTCATGTGTTATACATTTTGCTTATAATTTATTTACTATAAAATTCTTCATGAATAATTTTTTAAATATTATATATATATATATATTCAGCGTAAGTGTTGTAATTTGATATCAACTAGTATGGCATTTATCATTAGAGAATGCATTGTAGGTTGAATTTACTATCTAACTAATTATTAAAATAAATAACTAAAGTATAACATAAGCATATATATATAAGAAATAGAGGAGGCTTGAGAGAATTGAAGGATCCATTGTGCACGTGGAAAATTAAAGGATTAGATCGTGTATATAGAGGATATGCCGATTAATGATAATAATAAGATGGGACAATGTGCATGAGATTTTGATATGAATCAATCAATTAATTAATGAGGATGGATATTTTATAAGCAACTATGAGGAGCAGGGTAGCACGAAGATCCATCGTGTTCAATGAAACTCGTAGGATATTTTGTTTTCAATATAAGATTATTATATTGTAATATAAATATGGAACACAACTTGTGCACGTTATTGGTCCTTGTCGCACCGTACGGTGTGCGATACGGTAGAAGATCCATTGCCGTAATTCGATTCGTGTTAACATACATACAACTTACAAGTTTTGTTTATGCTTGAGGTGTTTTTGGCTGATTGTTTGAGAATTAAGGTATACTAAATAGTATTTCTTTTTTTCTTTTTTCAGGAAAGTGGATACATCCATATAATTAACTAAAACTAAGACATCATGTAAACAAAACGGGGAATTATCCATCCATATTGCAACATGCGACGTGATATTATTGTACAAAACTGAGAATATGTTATACGCATGATATTTATAGTATTAATATAAAATTATAGGAATGATAATATCTCACGTGTTAACATTTAACATTAAGAATTTTGATAGCGTTAAATCTTGAGATATAATTCACTAAAAAATAATTGAATATATCTATATATATGAATATAACTTAGAGAAGATTGAAAATACTTTTGCCCAAAAAGTAATTAAAAAATCTCGTATAAATTGTTTAATTTCAAGACATTTTCCATGATGAATGACTTTAATTTCACTTTTAAGGTGTAACTAATGTAATTTCACCTTTATTATTATTATTATTATTATTATTATTATTATTATATATCAATATAGAATTGTTCTATAAAAGATGTTCAGGTAACTAGAAATCTCAATGGTTACATTGCAATTGACGAAACAACAGTTCGGATAGACATAGTATGTGAGACAAATAATAGGTTCACATGCAACAGTTCCCAGTTTTCACCTCTTTAAATTAAACCTGAAACTCATGAAGCTAAAATAAAAATAAATCAGTATTTGGTCTTAGCTTAATTTTTCTTGAAAGAAAAAAAGGAAGCCTACAAGAAAAAAAATGGGGTGAGAAAACTTGTCTTACAAACCAAACGGTAACTAAAATACAAAAGATATCGTCGGTCAACAAATTTTCTAACCTCAGTGGTATACCATTAGCTTACACTACATTCTAAAACCCAATGCTCCTAATATAAAAAATTACAAGAAGCAAAACTGATAGCCATGTCATCTCCGTCAGCTCAATAATAACCACTCCCATAATAAGCCTGAGGGGCGGCGGCGGCGGCAGCAGCTGTTTGCAGTGCAGGAGCTGCAGCTGCGGCGGCGGCAGGTTGCACATAACTTGGTTGAGGAACTGCCGCCTGAAATTAAGACAACAAAGTTAGATCCAAACAATGCCAATAAATATAGGATAGTCTTCCTAAGCAAAGCTTGTTTCCATATTTAACTATAGGCAAAAAGACCCTTTCGTGCCCCTAACGTTTGCACTGATTTTCAGTTATGCCCCTAACGTTTCATTTGTGTTAATTGTACCCCCAATGTGAAACGTAGTTTCAATTATGCCCCCAATTTTACTTGTGTGTCAATTTTTTGTTCTGAATTGAATATGTGACAAGATGACTGGATAAATAAAACATCCCTAATTTATTTTTTATCCACCATGGCATTTCCTATGTGGATTTACATTCTCTAAACCAAAAAATTACAACCCTAAAATTTTTTTGACATCTTCATCTTCATCTTTGCAAGCCTTATACCACGTAGGAAATGCCATGGTGAATAAAAAATAAATCAGGGACGTTTTATTTATCCAGTCATCTTGCCACATATTCAATTCACATATTCAATTCAGAACAAAAAATTGACACACCAGTTAAAAAAAACTGACACATAAGCATTGAGTCAAAATTGAGGGCATAATTGAAACTAACGTTTCACATTGGGGGCACAACTGACACAAATGAAACGTTAGGGGCATAATTAAAAATCACCGCAAACGTTAGGGACACGAAAGGGTCTTTTGCCTTAACTATATATCCCTTCGTTGATGCATCAAAATCACGGGAAACATGGCCACTAACATAAAAATATAATGAATACGCACAAATTTTAAAACTAAACAAACACCTGAGATTGTTTTGGTACCTGTACAGGGTAAGCAGGAGGGTAGGCTCCGTATGCAGTGCTTTGAGGAACTGATGTAGGCAACTGAGAGTTAGCATAACTCGCTCCATATCCTGCATAAGCCCCATAGGCACCCTACGTCGAAAGAAGAAATAGAGATTATAAGAAAAAGCTCAAGGAAACAAAAAATTTCAAATAATTTTAGAAATAATAATCTACCTGCTGAGTGTAGCCAGCAGTCCATTGTTGCCCCTGTGCTTGTGTGACTGGTGGCCAAGTTTGAGGCTGCACTCCATAACCAGTTGCCCACTGGTTCTGTGCATTAGGATATGCAGCCATCGAAGATTGGGCAGGTGATGGAACAGAGTAAGATCTAGCCATTTTTGCTTTATCAGAAGCGAGAAAATCCTCTGCATGACGCTTTTTCAACTCTGACATACTCCTGTGGGGCAAGAAGAGTTTGGCATGCCTATCTTCAGCTCTCTTGATAGATTGAACATCTCCAAAGAGATTTAAGAACTGAAAAAATGAACAAAAGCACCAAACAACTAAATTGTTTAAAATAACAGTGATAGACAAACAGAAACAAGACAAATTAAATAAACAAATAAAATCACCAAATCAACAAAATAGGCAGACCATATAATAGGGCACAGTATAGTCTATTTTTTTTGGCCAGAGAGCACAGTATAGTCTCTAAATCAACATTCTAAGACTAATTTACCTCCAGAAAAATGCTAGAAAGCTCTTCCCTATCAGTTGCACTTGCAATGTTTTGGTTCTCTGGGTTGGGAATTATGAATTTAACAACCAATGAATCTAGAAAGTCAATATCAACTTGCTTTGGTTGGGGCCGAATGGCCTCAAAATGTAACAAAGCCTGCATGAACCAAAAAAAATAAGAGGATCCTATATAAGAACACTGCTGTAATATTAGTAATACAATGAGAAAATATAAATAAATATGACGAGAGGACAGAACATACCTCAAGTACAGGCCTTGATGACTGAACATGCTCAAGACCCTCAATCAGAATCTCCCTAGCCTTTTCTGCATTCCCAGAAACCTAATGACCAAATAACATAAGGACTTCAAGAATGAGACACATATAATCAAACTAAGCAATCAAAGCACTTGAAAACAAATAATGAACATGAAATCTGGTGCATCATAATATCCAGAACAAAGGTTTTAAGAAGTCTCAATAAGAAATTGGTACTTTGAATTTCATATTCTGAATCTTCTCACAAAATACTTAGGAATTTGAACACCGTCTCTAGAATGCAAGGTTTAAAACCAAATTTTATACATAAATATACAATCAATATAATCTATCATGTAATCTGAAGAAGTTAAAAACTGAAAAATAGGTAACCTTCATCACTTCGACTATCAAAAATTCAATTCTAAGACCATTGGGAAAACGGTCAGGCATAACGGCAAAAGGGCACTGAGAAGTGTCTTTAAATTTCCAACAGTGGTAACACAAGCTTCGATATTAGAACAACACAGGACCAACTTATGTTACAAAACTTACCATATAAACAAACCGAGAATACTGAGCAAACAACATTGGCAATGTTTGTGAATGTTCTTTCCCTTTTTCAATGGCAATAGCCTGTTCATATAAAGAGTATGCATCCTCCAGATTTCCCTGGTAAATACAAGGGACAGGATTGAGGTATAAATTTCAGATTAAATTGGTTCTCAAGTCAAAATCAAATAATCACTCAAGCCATCATACCAGTCTATGTTCCATATTTGCATGCCTAATTATTGCTTCAAGAAGACCCGGAGAAATTTCAGTATGCACAAGTTGGTAGGCAGCTCGAGCACCTGCTAAATCCCCATTCTGCTCCTTGAACCGAGCAGAAAACAGATGTATCTCAGGTTGTCTCTGTCGTGACAAACAAACAATGATTAAATCGCAGAACATAAGGGAAATTTTCCTATCACATTAATTGTAGATGTACTCAGTGTAATTAGATGACATGCTAAGTATGCACAGATAAATCGTATCAGCCCAGAGCAGGTAAAGAAAAGCGTCAACTAGGGAACTTCACTTCTTGAGAAACCAGAAAAAAGAAGCAAAATGAAGAATAACATTTGTCAACATATGAGTGTCCTGTGGGAAAGGGTAGACCAAGACAATTAATTTTTAGCTATTTAGGAAAATGCAATCCAAATGCTCCTTAATTCTTGAGAAATATTTGTCCCAGCATAGAGAAAAGTAGCAAATAGCAACAATTTGAGTTTGTCATCACAATCAGGTAAATGATGTCACAGAAGACAAATCTTGCACGAGCAACTGCAGAAATCCGTACTCCAGTAACTGAGAAATTACCTTAACAAACACTTGTGTTGCTCGAGCAAGTACATTATTTGCAAGTTCCATGCTTCCACTGGCCTCCATACATAAAACATACCGTATCCAGTACTCAGGATAATTAGCACATGCAATGACACATCTTTCATACAACTTCACGACCTGATTAACACAAAAAACAAAAGAGAATCATATAGATAATCTCTACTTATAGTTCATATTCACATAAGCTAAAAGCAATAATACAAAGCACAAAAGGAAATACAAAGCATCAAGAAATACTCCTTAGGGGAACAGAGAGGCCCCTCAAATATGAAAGGAGGGACCCTCCTTGCCTGTGACAGATGAATAGGAAGGTTACAAGACACCTGCATGCATAACATTCGCACTTTAAAAAGAATAAACTTTTACAAACACATGACGAACCTAGAATGTCCACTGACAAATTAGGGTTTGAAGTACTTAGCCTCAAGAAACCAAACCGAAGGCCCAAGCTTTAGTCTCAGTTCATTTTCCCGATTAAAAAGTTGCTTCATCCAACGAATTAGCCAATAAAGCATATGATACAGCAGATATCACTTACTGTAAGTCAATCTATATTAGGAAAAACTAGAAACAGAATGCACACGTATGGAAAACCAGTTCAGTTACCTTGCTGAAGTCACCTTCCCTTTCTATAAAATCCAGATAATTATTCCAATTCTCAAGCTCTGCAACATTGAGGGGCCGTACATGAAAGTAGGGCCTCCTGATAGCTGTTTCAAAACCAATGATCTTAGAATCGAACTCTTTAGCTTTCTTATACATCTCTTCTCTAATGGCGATATACTTCTCCAACTCTTCTGCTTCTGTTAAGCCAGCACTTACAGGTTTAGGAGAATTTTCTGAACCATCAGGTCGAACCTCTCCCTCATTAGGTTGGCCACCATCCTCTGAAACAGCACCTCCTGCTGCTGCTGCTTCCTCAGCAGTGCGCAACTCAGATAAAGGCCGATTACCAGCTAACTCCTTGAAGCTGCAACACCATTTCAACAAAGGAAATAGTATTTACTAAAAATAATAGACATAACAGAGTACATACAAGGCAACAAACCATGAAACATTTATCATGTATATATTCAACAGTCTAGATGCTCATTATACAAGAGTGGGTGGAAAGAATTGAAATTCAAAATAAAAGGGAAGGAAAAATACTACAAGTAGCAAATCACCTGCTGAAATACCGATCCAGTTGTTGATTTGGGTTTTCCAATATTCTAGTGTAGATCATGGCAAGGCGGGCCCAGTCCTGCTGCATGTACTCATATTCAATGTATTTATCCCAAAGAGGAAACGAAAGATAATCTGTTCCAACGTAAGCTAGCCCTCGTTCAAAAAGCCTGAAAAAATACAAACATTAGAGTTCTAATTAATATGTAATTACAAGCATCAAGTATTGATGCATGTCCATATGTGGGAGACAGCAGCACGAATGTTCAGGGGGGAACAAACAAATCATTTTTAACATCATATAGGACATCCAAACGCTGCATTTACCTTCCTGCACAATATCATAATATGTCCGAGAAATGGAGCAGTCATAGAGGCCATCTTAGGCATTAACCAGACGTGATCTTCTCAGCAGCAATTTGCATATTGATGAACCTCAGAGTGTCAAAGTTAAAGACAGGTACCATTCAAAGAGAACTACAGATCTATGGACTTTGAAATTAAATGGTACAGTGCTACCCCATAGTAAAATAAAAAATCAGGGATTCAAAAATTGAAAAGAAAAACAATTCCAATATAGTAATATGCATTCCCATAATAGCTTTTCTTCCATAAAAGGGGTATCACTGTTGCAACAATCTGAAATACGGTTAGAACAAGAAACACCAAAGCATGGTGAATAGGAAATCAAAATGATCTCCCAATGCAAAAGAAAAGGAGATAAAAAAATATAAGCAGCCATTACCTACGAACTGTATCTGGATCCCCATATGTGCTTATAGTGAATATGCAATAATGCAACCACATATCCACTGAATATGTAACTCCTTGAACAGCTCGTTCATAAACTTCAACAACTTTATCAATTGACCCAACACGAGCCTCGTGATCAGCATACTTCTTCCAGTAACCATAACACAAAGGAAACTCAGCCAGAAAAGCATCATAAACCTTTTGGATCTTCATAATGTTGCTCTGAAAAGGAGGAAGCATTAATGAATGTGTTTCACTCGTACAGAGACGAAGAATATAAAACACTGCAAAGTTTGTTTTGGTAGGCATAAAACACCCTCCACTAAATGGAGAAGAAAGAGAGGGAGGGGGGGGGGTACCATTTGGTAGTTAATTAATAGGACACTCTTTTCAAATATGCATTCACAAATAATACAAACCCTCAAGTAATTATTATTCAAACCATTTTTATTTGGGATTTGAGCCCAAAAAAAATGACATACAATAACTCTGTTGAAAGTGTGAAAAAGTTTCATTCTGGAAAATAAAAATGAAGACTATTGATGTTGAGTAGAGACAGATTCATGCTGCTGCACACAAATTGTGAACGATCAGGAACATCTTTAATTAAAAACAACTCCCAAAAAACCAGAAACATATCACTTCACAAGTATTGACTTCAAGCTCACTTCATCCTATTCCTTACTGCCTTATTGGTATCAGGAGTTATATAAAACATAAACTTAATAATAAACTTCAACGGTCTACCCTGACACCAAACCAGGTGAAAAAATATTCATTAAGCAAACCAACTTCAATTGTAAAAGATCCAAATATAACATCATGATACTCCTGAAATGCATCTTCCAGATAATGATTGCATTATTAATACAAATAATTAGGCAATCAAAGCATGTTTAATTGTGACCTAACAACTAGAGACAACACATAAATAGAAGGAACGTGGAAAGGGTCACTAATTCATAAATGTCTAAAGCATATCACTTGTTCTCACCTCCCAAAAGAAAAAATCAACGAAAAAGAAATCATTATAGTTATCACATGAATGACACATGTCGAGTACAATTTATTATTCAAATTTAAAAACAATAATGACAACAGAAATTTATTAAAAACTTCAACTCAGCAAATCTAGCAAACTGAATTTATATGGAAACGAGACTGCACTACACAAATTGATAATTTATAAAAAATTATATTTCAACATACCTCTGCCACTTTCTCTGTTTCCTCGATCAGGGCAGTCCAGGCATTAAAATCTAAGGAATTAGCTCTTACAATATTCCACAGCCGATCTTCCTCAGCAGACATTGCAGCTACCATTTGTAAAAAGGAAACAAGTATGACGACAAAATTAGTGAGATGTCATCATGTCAAGAACCTTCCGGGCAATAGTAGATCGGTGAAATAAAATAATATTTACTCACTGCAATACTATTATGAAACATTATACAAATATTTTTTAGCTCAACTAAAATAAAACCTTCATTCTTTACCCCATAAAAGAATTAAAATATCATTTAATTGAAACATAGCTTTTGTTACATTTCATTAAAATATTGAATAAGTAATGATGAAACATAAACAACACCCCAGAAAAATTATATGAAACATTTTCTAGCTCAACTAAAATAGAAGTTGAGATGCAAAAACATGAATCAGAAAGAGCAGAGGAAAATACAGCACTTATTAGTGGGAGAATCAGCTGCTATGAACAGATGGGCTTGAATGGACGTATATAAAACTGACAATTCAATTAAAAACAACAACAATAAAAGCTTAAAGCACATTCCAAAAAATCTCTGGCTGTTGTAGTACATCACATACATCTCAAAGATAGATACTCTGAACGAGGATAAATACAACAAAGCAGATGAAAATAGTTTCATCTTGCGGGGTGAAAGACTAGGGACCATAAAGAATCTTTAAAAAAAAAGACTTCTTAAATGCGTCATTATAAAAAAGTAAATATTGATGAGCACGTAGCTTTCATATTCAAAGATTACATGAAAAAAGTCCAATCATCAATAAGAATTAGCTGGAAACTGGAAAAACAACTAGATGTTAACTACTTAATTCTTATGGTTTCTTAACATTACAAGCTCAAATGCAGGGAGGGCGATAAATACTCGTTTTTCATATCCAAAAATCAAATAAAACCAAGATAACCCTAATCATAACATTATGTATTTATGTAAGTGGAAAACATCATACCATATCCATCAGCCAGCTGTTTCACATCAGCTGAGCCATCAATATTCTCCAATGCACTCCCATTCTCAAGTCCCGTGGCATTACCATCTACCCCATTTACAGATGGATTATAATTGGTCACTTGCGTAGACTCTGCAGCTGTGTTCCCACTGGCAGTCTGATTAGTATCAGTTTGTGGAATCCCATCGGTTGAGTTAAACTGAGCTTGTTGTAGAACAGAGTTAGGATCCCCACTATATGCATTTCCGTCTCCAAAAGTGGAACAATTTAATTCATAAGTCGCATTAGCCTGATGGCCTTCCCCACTAGACTCGGCAACATTAGCAACTGCCTCGGGAACAGGATTCGGGATGGCATCTGCGTAGCCAGTTTCAGCGTAGCTCACAGCTGCAGCTGCAGATGCCTCAGCAGCTATTTCGCTATCTGCCATATTCAGATAGACAATTCTTTACCTCCACTAAATCTGCAAACACAGAGACAATAAGTGGTTTTAACTACGATGCGTTCCTTGTCAAAAGCTATCTACATCAGAAAGATAGCAGATGTATAGATCCTGAAGGTATGAAACGATCATCCTTAAAATATACGGTTATCTTTTCTACTTTAAAAGAGCAAGTTGTTTACAAATTTGTTTTCTGAAATTGCCCTTGTGATCTTTCTATTTCTACAACAAATATCTGTAGTTGAAAAGGACTTAAAAAGGACAAAATTGACAACATAGCCACTTGGGCAACTCAAACCCCTTGGAAAATCATTGCGTCTTTCTCTTTAATTGCTCTAAAACTCAAGTCATAACATTTAGCACCCATAAGGAAAAGTTACATCGTCTCAATCTTTAATAACCTTTAAGTTCCAACAAAACAAAAAATGACTCCAAGTAGGGCTGACCGTATTCACAATCATCACCGATGAAATAGATCACTCCATCAAAATTCATCTGCCGATATGTGATTACTTCAATTACAGTACTTAATAAAAGAGATTTGTGGAAACGGGCAGCAAGATGTCAATGTCTTCATTCCAATCACAAGATGATACAACCATTAAGTTAATTTTATTTATAACTATATATGAGATTGCAGTTAGGATGTGCGAAGAAAGATGAACATCACAAAATGCAGACGAATTCACGAAAATTTCAAAAGAAGGAAGCAAAACCTGAAAGAAGCAGAGACGAAGAGATTAGCGACGACGACAAGCGGCGTTGTTGGGATAAATATTCTGACTAACAGGCGTTTTCCGACTTCTCTCGCTCGTTGCTCCTCTCCTCTCACTTGCGCCTTCTCTGCCTTATCGACAAGGTTAGGGTTGGGGCTGGGCAAGAGGTTAGTGTTTTTTTTTTCCGTGTAAATTACACTTTGGTACCCTGTGGTTTGACCCTATTTCACTTTGGTACCCTGTGGTTTGAAACCTGACACATTGGTACCCTGTGGTATTCTCCTTTAACACTTTGGTACCCTTTGGAGCTATTTTGTAATTTTAACCATAACAAATTTTTCAAAAAGTACATATTGACCCCAAATTTTTTTAAAAAAATTACAAATAGGTCCCTGAATACATATTATTTAGGGACTGAAATGAAAACTTTAAAAAAAATTTGGGGTCAATATTTAATTTTTACAACATTTGTTATGGTTAAAATTACAAAATAGCTCCAAAAGGTACCAAAGTGTTAATGGAGAATACCACAACCAAAGTGTCAGGTTTCAAACCACAGGGTACCAAAGTGAAATAGGGTCAAACCACAAGGTACCAAAGTGTAATTTACCCCTTTTATTTTTAAAAAATTTATAGGCAAAAGACCCTTTTTGCCCCTAACATTTGCGGTCATTTTCAATTATGCCCCTAACGTTTCATTTGTGTCAGTTGTGCTCCCAATGTGAAACGTTATTTTCAATTATGTCCCCAACTTTGACTCAATGCTGATGTGTTATTTTTTTTACTTGTGTGTCAATTTTTTGTTTTGAAATAAATATGTGGCAAGATAATTGGATAAATAAAACATCCTTAATTTCTTTTTTATCCACCATGACATTTTCTACGTGGATTTATATTTTCTAAACCAAAAAATTACTACCCTAAAATTTTTTTGACATCTTCATCTTCATCTTCATAAGCCTTATAGCAGTCAAAAATCCTAAATTTCCCTAGCTTTCTTTCTTCACCTTCGAGTGCGCAAGAGCAGGGTTCAAAAACCTAAAACCCTAAACTTTATTCACCTTAGGGGCACAATTAGGGGTATAATTGAAACTAACAGTTCACATTGGGGGCACAACTGACACAAATGAAACGTTAGGGGCATAACTGAAAATCACCACAAACGTTAGGGGCACGAAATGGTCTTTCGCCTTAAAAAATTTATAGGCAAAAGACCCTTTTGTGCCCCTAACTATGCCCCTAACGTTTCATTTGTGTCAGTTGTGCCCCCAATGTGAAACGTTAGTTTCAATTATGTCCCCAACTTTGACTCAATGCTGATGTGTCAATTTTTTTTACTTATGTGTCAATTTGTTTTTTCTGAATTGAACATGTGGCAAGATAACTGGATAAATAAAACATCCCTGATTTATTTTTTATCCATCATGGCATTTCCTACGTGGATTTACATTCACTAAACCAAAAAATTCAGATTTTTTGCAAAATTCTTTTTTTTTTTTGCAAAATTCTTTTTGTTTATTAGTCGCTGGGACCAAAACGCAAAAGACTAAAACAAGATAGGACCAGAAATGTAAAATGAGCGAAGCGGTCATCTTCAACCTCTGTCGGGTTGAGTGACCCGACTGTCCAAAAATGGACCGGAGATACAACCCGTCGGAAACTGCCGTTTCTGACGTCGTTTACGGCAAAACAAACACTGCTCCGCATCGATTCAGTGAGAGAACGAGATTTGTGGAAACAGATTTGCAAAACGAGTCCAAAAAAAGGATCAATCGAAGCAATCGAAAAATAACGCCAAAATTCAAACCATCGCTATGAATTTAAGATCTTCAGGAAAAATTGAGTGTTTTCCAAAATTGATTACGGCAAATAGGAGTAAGAGAACCGAAAATGATAATCGATGAACTAATTTCGCAAGAACAAGCTCAAATAACAACAAATCAAATAGTCAAAGCTACGATGAACGAATATGCTCGTTATTCTGAATTTCAATCGCATATAAGAGCAATCATTGTATTCTAAACCACAAAACAAAGATGTACTCAACGGCAGCTGAATAATTTCAGCAAATCACTTTTGAAGAAATACTCAATAAGCAAATTATCAAGAAACAACAGATAAACCAAAATTTCCAACTCAATATCAAGATTTGTCAAGATGTAATCTGGATTCGCAAATTACACCTCTAAACATTCAATTAAGAATGCAACAAATAATTTCGATAAATTAGGTCAGACATTGCAATGTATACACTGTAGTATTCGCAGATGAAAAGATTAAACTAACAATGAGATAGGCTTCTTAAATTAGGTCAGACATTGCAATGTATAATATTCAGGTTTTTTATCCACCATCAGCCTACGTAAATGAAGATGAAAAGATGAAGTAATTTTTTGGTTTAGTGAATTAAATCCACGTAGGAAATGTCATGGTGGATAAAAAATAAATCAGAGATGTTTTATTTATCCAACCATCTTGCCACATATTCAATTTAGAAAAAAAAAAAAAATTTGACACATCAGCATTGAGTCAAAGTCGAAGCAACGTAGCTAATAGTGTAAAGAAGTTTACTCATGTTTATAGCAAATTATTTTGCCAAAACTGTTCATTTTTGTAATTTATTGTACTTTTATTTATTTATTTATTTTACTACATAATACAAATAAAAAATTATTGTTTAATAATTTATTCTTGTTTACATTTATGAATTAAGATTTAATATTAATATACATTATAATAAAAATAAAATATTAATATTTTAATAAATGTGCACTCTGATATTTTTAAACATTGTATTACTGAAAAATAATTGTAAAATAATTTTAATATGCATAAGTATTAAAATTTAAAATATATAATCTCATAACTTTTTTTGTGATTTCTGTTATTGTTT
>QANZ01009396.1:239659-255745 GCA_003254925.1 Chamaecrista fasciculata
GCTTGAAAGAGATTAATTGAAGCTAGGTCTTGCATTGATTGCCTCTAGATTTCATTCTCTAATGGAATTTGTTAATAGGATAGGCATATACCTATTAGCCTAGGGGAACCCAATTGAACTTGAACTTAATGCATTGATATAGTTGGTTCACCATAGAAATATAGGTGAGTTAATTAGATTCAAGAGGCTTATAATTGACTGAAAGGTAATTATAGGTAATTAAGAGTTCAGGGTTAGCTTTGCCATTATCGTAAGTCCATATTCAGAGTAGTTACTTAGTTAAGTGAAATTGCTAAGAAGGGATAATCCTAGGGAAGTCTTTTACACTTGAATTATAGGAAGTTCTTTCGGTGTTCAATTTGGAACCTGTTTATTGCAATTTAGTTTTATTCAGTTGAATCTTTTATCGGAATTTGGTTGCTTAGATTAAATGAATCGCTATAGCCTGTGTTTAGAGTGAATTCACGAGTAAGATCTCGGTGGGACGATACCCGGTGCTTGAGTTTTTATGCTACTTCGGTAGTGTACGCTTGCACTTGGGCTTATAAATTTAAAACTTGCTTTAAAAAGAAAAAACCCAACAGCCAACACCACCCGTCGTTGTTTAGTTTAGTTTGGGCTAATTTTTTTTTTTTTTCAAAACCCAAACCAACCCACCTCTCAAACGACCCTACCAATAATTATTTATTCTGAATGAAAGCATTTTTGGTGCGTTGCATGATTAAAAAAAAAACATTATTTACTACACCCAAAAAAATAACATTAATATTGATGAACTTTTTTAACAAAAGTTAGCGTAAGCGCAGCTAGGGTTTCCCTCCTTTATTATCTCTGCTATAAAAGTCTTACCTAGGTTTCTCTTGCCATGAGAGTGATTTCTTGCCTATGTGTGAGTAAGAGTGTGGTATTCGTGTACGTTTTTCCTTCTTCTTCATGCGTCTGTGAGGAATTTGTGGTGTTTTTCCACTTTCGCTTAGCGTTTTTTGATCTGAGATTGGACGACGTTTCTCTTTTTCCTTCTTTTCCTTTTCCTCTAGTGAAATTAGTGTTAGGTCGGTGTTTGATCAAAGATTGATGCCTTCTTGCGTTTGGTTCAGATCTTAGGCTTTCGATGCTTTTTTGATTCTTGATCTGGTTGTGTGGAAGAGTTTGAAGCATTGTTGGATTTAGATTGGAAAGATTTGTTGAAGATTCAAACAGGTTGGAATGCACAAGAAGGCGTATCAACTACAAAGGTTAGTGACTCTATTTTTTGGTTTAGCTTAGATAAGAAAGATCTGTGTGATGGAGCTTATGGTGATAGATTTTGGTTGATTGTTGGCTACTTGTTAATTGTTGGATTTTGTCCAATTTATAAGCACTATTAATGAAAATTTATTGAGAATAAGTCTTTACTGGACCCAACTGTTTGGTTTGTTTTTAGAAGGATTTTGTCTGAAAAAGATTGTGTGTGGGGAATTTGCTTGGTAATATGAGTGCAGTGAAGGTTCGAGTTAGTGAGGGGAGAATATTGATGTTTTTATGAAATTTAAAATGTTGATTACTGTTTTAAAGCTCACAATCAATGGATTTTGGATTCTTTGACCAAGCCTTGATAGGATTTGGACCGAGGCTAAGTATAGAAGGTTGCAACAATATAGTTAGGTTATTATGTATGTAAAAAGGATCATCCGAAAGAGTTTGTTGATATGGTTATTAGGGAGGGGGAGCCTAGTGTGGCGAATCATGATGTAGATTTGGTTCTTTCAAATCAACTGAGTGATAATAAGAATGAAAATGGTGAATATGTTAGGAAGTGTCAACAAGAGGCTTTGGTGGTGATTGTTTTTGACAATGGAGAGGTTTATAACATGATAAAGATTTGGAAAAGAATTAAAAAAAGTTTCAACATATGTGCTTCTCCGACCAAGGATCCATGATAAATGTTTTGTGTTTCGGTTGGGTTGTGAGGGTGATCTCAACTAGGGGTGAACAAACATGGCCCAATCCGGTCTAAAATCGGGCCTGGCCGGGTCACAGGTTTTGGTACCCTAGACCCGACCCGACCCGAGTACACTTATTATTATTTTTTTTATTTGGTTGTATTTTTTTAAAATACATATATTTTTTATAAATAATTATTTTTGTATTATACGAAACAAATAATATATATGTATTAAGATTAAAAATATACAAAATAATTTAATATGATTTTTTTTTGTTTTGGTTTAATTCTGCTGCTGTTTCTTTTTTTTGCTTTGATGTTTGTAATTTTATTTTGGTGGAATGAAAAGTTTGTTTGTTTTTAAAAAACGAACATTAATGGCCATAAAAATACAATATTAATTGCTAAATATTTTATTTCTTTAATTTCCAGTCTTTTAGTCTTCTAAATAAATTAAAATTAATGATTATTCAGGGAAATGAAATAAATTGTTCGTGAGACCGAGCCTCGATCGTCGCGCGTTTTCATCTGACGGCCCAGATTCGGAGTTGGGGCTAGTCCATAAACTGATCGTCTTCCTCGCTGTAAAAAACGAGTCTTATTTATCAGTGAACTGAACTGTGAAGCCGCATAAAGAAATACAGTGAGAGAAAATAGTCAGAGAAGGTCAAAGCAAGGTAAAAACCTTTCCCCAGTTTCTTTTGCCCTACTTTCCCTCCCATTCATCCCTCCGGTATTTTATTTTGAAAAAAAGAAAGACTTGAGATTTCGATAATGCATGCATCAAATTTGGGTTTCTATTTCCGTCTTAGGAGATTTTTCTCGCTTTCGCATGGGTTTGGTTTCTGAAGCATTTCTTGCTTAGCTCTGCCACAGTCAAAGGGTTTTCTTCTGTTGGCGTTTTCCTTGCACATTGTTGTCCGTTCGCTTTCGTTCTCTGCTAGAGACACAATCTGGGCCTTGACTCTTAAAGGTTAAACCTTTTCTTTTCTTTTCTTTTTTTCTTTCTTTGCTACAAAATCCGTTTCATTCTTGACTCTTGGATTTTAAGTTTCTCAGTTTTTACGTAGTGGGTCAAGGTGCTTGTGAGTTTCACGATTTTCCTGTTTTCTTCAGTTGTTTTTCCTCTCTGGTTTTGGTTGGTGCATTCAATATTCAATTCTCCGTCGGTAGGTTCACTGTTTCGTGCATAAAGAACTAAAGATTTTCCATTTTCCATACTCTCGGAAGGTCGTGGTTGTTTGATTCGTAGTGTTTCACCTAGCGGGTTACCTTCTGTGAACAAAAGATCCTCTGATACACGTCTGTTTTTAGATATACATTGATTATAGAAACTTAGAATGGGTACATTTTACTATGCACAGTATGTCTCTTCAACTATCACCTTTTATATGTGTGCCATCATCATGTGTTTTCTACTTGTCTTAAATTAGAAATGTTTATCATATGAATGGACAAAGTTTTTGAAGTGTGTTAAATGAATGATATATTAATACATTCCTGTTGTTAAGGTGGTTTGCTGGTCGGATGCACTGATTTCTGTCCTTGAACACCTGGTTTCAGTTACAATGCCAGAGAATACCTCAATTTTGCTTGATATATCAGTCAAGCTGTTTTAACTACAAATTGTCCGATTTCAAAAATTGACAAAGTTTGATAAGACCTTGTAGTTAATATTCAGAATGGAAATGCTTTTTCCCCCAGCAAATTCTTTTCTGCTTTTGTAATCTAGGATTTTTCATTTATATGCTTAGTTTTTCAGCAATTTTAAGAGTTTTTTCTTCAAGTAAAAAAGTTACAACCAGGAAGTTGTTCAGGTGCACTGGCTCTAGCACTTAAAATAATATTTTACTTCCCATTGCAGTAATATCTGGATTATTTATTTTTGGGTATATCTTGTACAATTTTCATGTGGGATCCTGTAGCAGACATAGTTGTTGGCTGATATAAATGGCACCCAATCCAAAAGTGGCAGCAGCCTATCGTGCCATGACAAATCTTGGGATTCAGGAAGTAAAAGTAAAACCAGTATTGAAAAAACTTCTTAAATTGTATGATAAGAACTGGGAGCTTATTGAAGAAGAGAACTATAGAGCTCTGGCAGATGCTATATTTGAGGAGGACGAGAAGGAGGTGAATATTCTATCGTATCAGTGAATTATTGGTTAATTATTTCCTTTCTTTGTTCCCTTCTCCATACTCTCATGCATTGGTTGATATTGTTTAATAGTTACAAGGAAAGAGGAAAAAAAGCAACAATGATGATGTGAGTAACATTTGTCACATTTGGTTTTCATAGTTTATACATATTACTATCTTGATCTAATGTATATAGCGGCTAAATTTCTTCTGGATGATCAAACAACCAGGAAGAGGAGCTGGGAGATGAAGAAGCTCAGATGCAGGATGAGCCAGTACGACCTTTGAAGAGGTTGCGTCCGAGAGGCCAAGAGAATCAGGCTTCACATCCTCTGAGTATCTGTGGAACCAGCTCAGCTGCTTCACCCTCAAAAACGCCTAAAATAGAAGATGACGCATTACCTGAAAATTATTCTAGCCAGCAGCCTCCTTTCTCGGCAATGTCATCTCAGTCTGATAGAAATGCAGAAAATGAGTCTCGATCAGTTCCACCACGAGATAGTGTTGTTGACAAGGGAAAGCAACCTTTAATGCCTCAAACTTCTCCCAGAGGAAGAAGACTTGTGTCTGAAAGAGTGGCTGCTGTTGTACCATATAAAGAATCAACAGCTGAACAAGGAATCATACCCTTGCAGAAACACAAGGCGTCTATTCATGCTCTAATTCAGCCCAAGGATGAGCCTGTTGATGAGGCTCCAATTGCGATAGTTCATCCTGGTACTATATTTACTTGCTGAGTAGTTTTTACTTAATGTGGTCAATGTTGATGGCACTGTATATTCATTGGGATTGCAATTTGTTGGACTGAGTCTGAAACTGGTCTAAATTAATTTTGTCTGTTAATGTTGCAGACAAGATGGGAATACATTTTTAGTTTATTATATGATTCTTCAGCACGTAAAAAGAAGACTATGAGTTCATGTGTGGAACTTAATTTGACTAGGAAACAGTTTTAGCTTTGAGTTAAACCTTGGAATAAATTTTTACCCTCCAATGCTGATATAGTTGCAAAGGTTTTACTAATAGGATAAGACATTCGACAGCCTGAGTGATGATGGTGGGGCCCTGGAGTCCACTGCAGGCTTCCATATGCACATGCATTTTGGGTTTTAACTTGGTTGCAGACTTTATTGTTTTTTATCTTTCAATCTTGAACCAAAGAAAAATTTTGTTTGTGCCATTCTTTTTTCCTTGAATATAGTGTTGTCAAACTACTTTCAACTTTCCATTGATGATTGTTTAACAAGTATTGTTTTGGACTTGTTCTCTCTCAAACAAGAACCACCAAGTGGAAGAGACTCTCCAATGAAGAATAATGCAACTGGAAAACAAGGTAGGCATGATGCTTTGGTGTCAAAATGCAGAGACGGATCTAGAGGTGAAGATTTTCATGATTCACCAAATGACAGAGTGAACCATGAGGTTGCAACTAAACAACCAGAATGTTCCACTGTAGAGATAGCCTCCTCATCATTAGGAGAGGTAAAAATTTCTATGAGCTGCAGTCCAGCTCTTGGGAGATCAGATTTTCGTTTGCCTAGTCGAGATCAGATTTTAAAAATGATGGAGGATAAATGTCTGCGAACATATAAAATCACTGACCCAAATTTTTCTGTCATGAAACTGTTGAGAGATATGTGTGACTGCATGTTGGAATTCAGGACTGATTCAAATGATGACTCACAGGAAGGATCTGAAATGATGATACCGAGTCCTAATGTGTCAAAGGGATCTAAGGCATGTGATGCTCCAAGTGTTGTGGGCAATATAGAAGATTTGGGCATGCATTCTTGCACTCCTAATGGATCAATCAATGTTCAGTCTTCTGCTGCCTTGGTTGCCACTCACATTTCCACTTCTCCCTGTCTGAGTGGTATGGGTGATGCTGTACTAGTTGCCAAGAAAGCCAGATCAAATGATGTTCCAGAATGTGATGGCAGAAAGGGGCTGGTAGATTCTATATCTCCCAATGATTTGGTGATTGTTCCACAGCAAGAGCTTACTCCTGATGAATTAAGGTCTCTTCATGGTGTTGATGACCTCTCGAAGGGAGAAGAAAATGTCAGAATTCCATGGGAAAACAAAACTACAAATGATTTCCCCCCACCTTTTCACTATATACACCGAAGTGTTGGGTTCCGAGAGGCTTATGTTAACTTGTGTCTTTCAAACATTGGGTATGAGGATTGCTGTTCAACTTGTTTGGGCAATTGTCTCTTGTCATCGACACCTTGTGCTTGTGCCAAGAAAACTGGGGGCGAATATGCATACACAACCGAAGGCCTCGTGAAGGAAGAGTTCTTGGATGAGTGTATTTCCATCAGCCGCAACCCTCAACAAAGTCAATTCTATTGTAAAGATTGCCCACTTGAAAGAGCAAAGAATGATGATTGTTTGGAACCATGTAAAGGACACTTAAAGAGAAAGTTTATCAAAGAATGCTGGGTAAAATGTGGTTGTGTGAAACAGTGTGGCAATCGAGTTGTCCAGCGAGGAATTGCATGCAATTTGCAGGTGGGTGCTCAAGTAATCTTTACCACTGATACTGGTTTCATTGCAATCGTTTCTGTTTAGTTTTTTACTTTTTATTTTATTCTTTTCGGGCGAAAGGGGGGTAGGGAGAGTAAACATGATTTTTTGTTCATGTTACTCATGCAGATTTGTTTTTTTGAAGGATGCTATCAATTACATGTTATCTCTCAATCTTTTGTGGTTTAGGTGTTTTTTACTTCAGAAGGAAAAGGATGGGGACTTCGTACCTTAGAGGAGTTGCCAAAAGGCGCATTTGTGTGTGAGTTTATCGGGGAAATCTTAACCATCAAAGAGTTGCATGAGAGGAACATGCAATGCGCCAACAATGGAAAATACACATACCCAATTCTATTAGATGCAGATTGGGATTCTGGAAATGTTGAGGATAAAGAAGCACTTTGCTTGGATGCAGCATCTTATGGAAATATTGCTAGGTTTATTAATCACAGGTATTAAATTTCTAACAGTTCTATAAGGATTTGTATATTTTTATTCCGTTCATCAGAGTTTGCTTATGATGGTATTACTAATGTGCTTTTAGCTTGCCTTTTCTTATATTTTCATTCTTCTGTTTCGTTAATTATGCTATGCTGAATAGGATGTTCAAATGATATCTAGTAAATTTCTAAAATGATTGATTATAAAAGGTAAAACTGGATCTACTCAAGAAAGAAAAGTGTGCTGCAACAACTTTCTTTACCTAATATATTACTATTTCTGAAGAATTTGAAATGTAGAAGGACTCTATTTTTCTCAAGTGTTTTATTTAAAATTTCTGGGCAATTTAATCCAATTGATGTTGAGGGAGTCACATTTATTGGTTAGCATTGATTTTGCCCAACTTATTTCAGCTACTTAATGATGTCTCAAATGAGTGCCTATTGTCTATTGATTCAATTTCAGATTGAACTTGATTAACTCACATTATTTGTTTAAGAAAGTTGAAACAATTTGGATAAAAGGATTTCTTCATACTTGTCTCCATGAGAAGCGGAAAACTCCATATAGTAGTTCAAACTTTGTTTGCCACGTTTTCTCTCATACAACTTTTCTTCTCGATTGGCAAAAAAAATACGAATTCCTTGATTCCTTCTGCATAAACCTTGCTCTTTTTTTTCCTCAATGCTGTCTCTTGCAAGTTAAATAAATATTCTTCACATGTTTGGTTTCCCGTCAAGTATTATTTGGATAAAACAAACTTTTTAATTTGTTTACTCAAACTGCATGTGAGTAGTTTGTTTCTTTCCATCTGCATACTGGTTGTAATGATCAACTTCTGTGATGGAGTGATTCATATTTTGTCACTTTTTTTTCTCAATTTTATTTCATTATTTATCCAGATGTTTGGATGCAAACTTGATTGAGATCCCAATAGAAGTTGAAACCCCTGATCGCCGCTACTACCACGTAAGGAATTATAAATTGTTGAAGTTCCACCTGCATCACCTCTGTTAGAATGACTTGTACGTAGAGCATTTTTCCTACTGATACTTTTATTGTTTCCAATTGTACAGCTTGCTTTCTTCACTTCCAGGAAAATAGATGCACTGGAAGAACTCACATGGGTGAGTAAGTTTGGTATTACAATGTGTTTGGTATCATCACTACTCCATAGACTATGTTGATTGCTTTAGCTTTATACAGTGCTGTTGCTTGCTCTTTTCGACTCAAGTATGTTGGCAATGAGTGACGGGGCTGGATATTTTTGAGTAACTCATAATGGAGATAAAGTTTCATTTATTGTTTTGTTGGTTATGAAATTTACATATGCCATCATTAAATTCGTATGGTTCTACTATCATGGTTGATCAATTTGTGCAAACTCTTGCAATTATCTGATGAACTAGGTTCAAATTTTTTTCTCTAAAATAAATAATAATATGAATTTACCTTCTGCAGGATTATGGCATTGACTTCGATGACAATGAGCATCTTGTCAAGCCTTTCTGTTGCAGCTGTGGCAGTAAATTCTGTAGGAAGATGAAGCGATCAAATAGTAAGTTGAATATTCTTGTTATGACTAATGTACTTCAAAAGATTTGAACAAGTTTTCCCACTTTCCAATGTAAAATATCTGGTCCGTTTTCCTTTTTCTGGAAATGTAATTCATTCACTGTGGCATTCAGTTCATTTTAATTTATGTTTGTCAGTTTGGATATATAGTTACATCCATGTTGATAATTCTGAAAATATAATACATGCACTTCTGAGTTGGTCTGGGATACTATTTGGTGGAGGCTGTATTTTTTTTCCCCTCTTAATCCACCCTGACTAATTTTATTTTTAGGCAGTTCTATCTCGATTGTTAGAATGAATTTTGAGAGTCAAGTAACAATAGAGAAGAGCTCATATGGTTTTGGTCATGCTTAATTTGTTTGTCTTGGCTCTTTTTTGTAATCCTCTAGTCCAACTTGGCTTGTCATAATCCAAGGAGATGAATAGTTTTACGGTGACTGTGTTTAGCATGTTGGCCACATTAGTTACGGTATTCACATGAAATTGATATGCCCTTGGATGCAAATTATTATTTAGTGACTATTTTAATGCACTTGTGTGCTTTTATGACTAATTACCTTACCCTTTCATGATGCAGGATCCAATAGATCTCTGACATTAGGGTGATGATAGCTTTGAGCATAAGCCAATATTGGCTGTTGATGTCCCGTTCAAGGATTATTTTGTTTCTTTTTGGCGTTGGAGGTTGGGGTGTAGTTGCTTTGTATAGTTCTTTTTGAAGATTCCATCTTTGGGTTCAAAACAAATTTGGTGGTAGTTTGTGTCGAGGATTTTATTACTGCAGAATTAGGCACTGTTGATGCCCCCCGTTCAAGCATTATTTTGTTCTACCTTGTTATATACAATGTATGACAGACGTGTTGTTGGTAAGAGAGACCTTTTGGCAGTTTCTGCAGTTGCAGAAAAGTTATGTTCATGCCCATACCATATTGAACACTCCAAATTGCTTGGACTAATTAATTTGGTGGTTATTACAACAGTGGGAAGGAGGAAACTTGAAGAGAGATAAAGGAATCATCGGCTTAATTGAGACTGCAGAGAAATGGAAGTTGAAACCTAAATACATGATAACATTAGCTATAAGTGTACTCTATACAGTGATAAGCTAGAAACTATAGTTTATACTGCTGATTCTACTTGACATATACTCGTGTAGATGATGACAGTGATTCTCTGCCATGAGGTCTACAAAGGACTTGAGGATCATAAGCAGAAGGCATGATTGGTCGAATGCTCCCTGGATTGAGGGGGAAAAGAATTTTGTAGTAGCCGTCCATAATTTCCCTAAAATTACAAGTTTCTGCCACCTTTGGAATCTGCGTATAGAATAGATTGAAAAGACGATAATGTAACACAGTAATCTACGAATAAACCGAAGAAAAGAGATAACTAGGTACGTACCTGATAAATGTCACGCATATAAGCGTGCAGATTTGGGTACTCAAGTAGCTTCCTTTTGGTGCATTTGAAAAGAACATTATACGCAAGATCAAACCGAATTAGAGTAGTAAACAAGCATACATCCACAAGGGTTAGTAAATCCCCACATAAAAATCGCGAACTTGCCAAGTGATTCTCTAACATGTCGAGCGTATTAAACAAATCATTCACTGCTCTGTCATATGCCTCTTGGCTCTGCGCAAACCCACACCTGTAAACTCCATTATTCACATTTGGATAGATTATCTGATACCATTCCTCAATCCTTGCCTTCAATTGAGGAGGTGATAGATCCAATTCCGGATTGCGAGCCATCCCGTTTAATGCAGAATTGAAAAATTCAATGATATCATAGCTCTCATTGCAGATGACATCCTTTTTATCTCTATCCCATAACATTGGCACTGTGGATCTTCCATCATACCCACCACTTCTCAGCTTATACACCTCCTTCAACGTCTTACACCCATTGGCGTTATCCAATGTGGGATTAAGCGTATTCCTATTCTTATTTGAATTCCCACCCACATATTTGAATTCCCATGACCCGTCCAGGCCCGGTGAAGCAACAGACACAGGTACGGCTTCTTCCAAGCCCTTCAAGGCCCGGACTATGAGGGCCCGGTGGGCCCACGGGCAGGGCAGGCCCACGTACAGGTGGAGGGCTGTTGGGCTCGACGATGAGAATCGGGAGGCTCGGAATTTGGAAGGGGGTCTCTTGTAACCGCCGGAGGAATCGGAAGGACCCAGCTGGGACATCATCAGGCGCCACGTGGAGTTCCATGCCGTACGGACGGTGGCGATGAGGAGGCCCGGCGGTAACGACTGGCCCCACAGGAGCTTCGTCAGTGAATTGAGTATGGACGAATTTGAAGGCTGTGGGGTTTGATTGAGTGACATCATAGGCCTGGGCCTGGGCCGAAGCTTGCTGACGTGGAACCGGGTGGCTTTCTGTTTGGAAGGATGGTAGCAACCGCCGTGCGCGGTGGTCGCTGGAGGATTTAGCAGGTGATGAGAGAGAAGGGAAGTGCTGGCCGGCATTTTTCTTGTGCCAATTCTGAACCCCACTTCCAGTGAGAGAGCACACAGAATCAGGAACTCAAGGGTATTTTTGTCATTTGAGACTTTAAACCGGTCAAACTGCACTTTTGGTCCCATAACTTTTGCTAAGGTCTCAATTTGGTTCCACAACTTTTTTTTTTGTTCAAGTTGCAAATTTGGTCCCGTGTTACATTTTTGGTCTCATATCTTTGGGTCATGTGGAAGAATTGGTCCTATATCTTTTAGCCATGTTTTTTTTGGTAGTTATTGCATAATTGGTCTCATATCTTTGGGGTGAGGTGCAGAATTGATTTCATATCTTTGAATCAAATGGGACTAGCAGTGAAACTTTTTGCAAGAATATGAGACCAATTTTGCAACCTGACCAAAAGATATGAGACTAAAAGTGATACAAGACCAATTTTGCAACTTGACCAAAAGATATGGGACCAAAAGTGATACAGGACCAAATCTGCAACTTTTTGCAAGGATATGAGACCAAAAGTGCAACAAAAAAAGTTATGGACCAAATTGAGACTTGAGCAAAAGTTATCGGACTAAAAATGCACTTTGACCATATTGTTAATACTGGGCCTTTGTTATTAGAACGAGTCAGGCCCATAATCGTCGGGTGTTCGTAAGCCAGGCCCATTTTACCCTTAAACCCTAGTATCAGCTGAAGAAGGAGGCGTCATTTCGCCTATATATATAAAGGTAAGATTTTCTCTCTCGTCCTCAGCGAAGAGAAGGAGAGGACTTCAGTGAGGAAACAATGTCGAAGAGAGGTATAATTGTTTGTATCATTTAGGTCAGACTTCAGAGTATACTACGAGATTGGCTGATTGTTGTATCTGACGGTTTGGTTGATTGATTTGTTTTCAGGTCGCGGTGGATCGGCCGGAAACAAGTTCCGGATGTCACTGGGTCTGCCGGTGGCGGCGACGGTGAACTGCGCCGACAATACCGGAGCGAAGAATCTGTATATCATTTCGGTGAAGGGGATCAAGGGTCGCCTTAACCGTTTGCCTTCTGCTTGCGTGGGGGACATGGTCATGGCCACTGTCAAGAAGGGAAAACCTGATTTGAGGAAGAAGGTGTTGCCTGCTGTCATCGTTCGCCAGCGAAAGCCCTGGCGCCGAAAGGACGGAGTCTATATGTACTTCGAAGGTAAAATTTACTCTTCATTTTTGCTGTATTCTCTCGAAGCTTTTGCTGTTGTAGAATGTAGATATTATGTTAGAATGATGAAGTCATGTTTATGAAGAATTATCTGATGGTTCTGTGGTGCTTTCTGTTTCCTTATATTATTAAATAGCATTATGTTCTCAATTCGATTTTCTTGAAGTCCATACTTGATACTGCTGGTTGTCCTAAGCTTTAGTGTTTTTGATAGTGAGAGCTCTATATATCAAGAAAATAAAATTGATTATCGTTTTTCATAACAGAATATGAATGAGTTCCCTCTCCACATACCCTTCTCTGAAGTTTGTCACGGTGTAGAGTTTTTTTCCCGAGTTTTCTCTAGGTTATCATGACAAGTTCTAATCTGTTTTCAATTAGGATGTACTTTTTGACCATGTATTTTGCCCTTTGATGTCGTGAAGAAAATCTTTTGCATGTTGCTTCTATTAATGCTTAGTGCCCACTTTAATAGTTGGTCATCCACTCTTAGAAGCATATAGCAAAGTAAAGCCAGTATTAAACAGCATGATGTTCATTTGTTGCATTGTGTTACCTGTCTCCTGGTACATTTCTTTCTGCCTTACACTCTTGCTCATTTTTTTTTGCTGAAATTGATAGTGAAATTGGGATGGTATTTTCGTGTCAATTGTGCAGCTTCTTTTGTAAACTCGCCATTCTGTTTATGTTTGACCTGGGATTTAGTTTTTGCTTATATCTGCTCAATCATTGTTCAATCGTATTAGTGAATGATTCTTGAAGTGTTATCTTAATATTTGCAGATAATGCTGGAGTTATCGTGAATCCAAAGGGCGAAATGAAGGGTAATTTCCTATTACTGATGCTCATATCTGTTCTATTTATAGCATTAATTTTCTTACATAGCATGTACCTTTGAGCCAAATTCCCTCCTCAAAAGATACTTTTTTAGTGTGCCATATGACCTTGTTGGCACATATTCGGTTTACCTATTGTGTTTTTGCTTGTTATCTTAACTAGTTCTCACAATTGGTAATGCAGGTTCCGCTATCACTGGACCAATTGGTAAGGAGTGTGCTGATCTGTGGCCAAGGATTGCCAGTGCTGCCAATGCGATCGTTTGAGGAGCCACCTTATCAAAGCAATATGAGATATTTTGTTTGTAGAATTTTCAAGTTATTTTCTAAGGTTTTTTGTTTACCTTGAATTGCACTCAAAAAGTAATTTAGATAATTTGTCTTTAAGTTCCAAAAAGTGTTCCTAAGAAACTAAATCGTTAGCTATAAGAGTTGTTTTTGTACCTTCTCACTCTCTAGTTCCTTTTGACTTTTCAGCTTTATGAATTTGGGTCAATGGATTTATCATTGTTTTGATCTATGTCAGTCGAGACTCGAACGATTTTTGGCGAGCTCTGTATG
Organism: Chamaecrista fasciculata; assembly: GCA_003254925.1. NCBI lineage: Eukaryota > Viridiplantae > Streptophyta > Magnoliopsida > Fabales > Fabaceae > Chamaecrista > Chamaecrista fasciculata. The sequence goes on from QANZ01009396.1 coordinate 253,328, forward strand.
CATGCTCTATCTTTTCTTTCTTTATTATTGAAACGCATATATTGTCACGTTCTGGAGGATGTGCATTTGGGCTTACTGTTCGATCATTGTCTGGTGGATAAATTCGTTAAAAGGACTTTCTTAGATCATGAGTTAACAATGCTGTTGTTCTTCATGAATTTAGAGTTCGAACTTAGCGGATATAAAACCTCACCTTCTATACCTAACTTTTTCTTTGTGGCATTTTTTGTATTAAATATTGTTTATTATTCTAAAATGTTTAGAAAGTTTACCGAAAAAATGATTAGAAACGTAAATTCTAATTGTGTTATAAATGAGAATAAAAAAACTCTTAGAGAATACAAGTTTAAGTTTAACTTTAGTAGGTGAGCTGAAACTCGTGCTTGTAACTTATCAAAAGAAATTAAGGGCCTGTTTGGTGAGCATTACAACTTCATTATCTTTTCATTATCCTCATTTTCATTACATAACTTCATTTACAGTGCTATATGGGTGTTTGTTTTGCAATTATAAAGTCATTACAAAAATATCACTTCATTACAAACTCATTTCATTACATATTTCATATCCAATTACTAACATACCCCTACTCAAATATCTATAATTACCTATACTATAATACAAATATAAAAAAACTATTTAGCAAAATAGTAATTTTCAATACCCTCATTTATTACACTTACAACTTTCTCTCTCCACTCATCATTCTTTTTTCTTCCTCTTTTTCTTATTCACCCCTCTCTCTCACACATATATATTTTATAATTATAATATATATATACATTTCGGCCAAATATATATATATATACATATTATAATAATATAATGTGTATATATATTTTAATATATATATATATGCCACACACTCACGTATTCATATATATAATATAATAATATATAAATATTTTTTATTTTATAAATATATTATATTATACTATATATAATTTATAATTTATATTAATTTAAAATAAAATAATTCAACTCATGTTATTTACATTTTAGTCCATGATATAAAATATATAATTCAGACGCCAAAAATATACATTTTGGTCTCTCCTCCAGTATATATATGGGTATACGAGAGAGGCAGATAGTGGAAGAAGAGTGGATGGTGCGATGTGCTCATGCGTGAAGATCAACGGTCATATTATTACCCGCAAAAAGACAAACCGTTTTGATTAATATATAATTTTTGGTCCCACATTTTTTTCGTGGATAACATTTTGGTCCTTCAATTTATTTTTTGGAGGAAAGTTTGCAATATAGAAACCCAATCATTGATGAATGCAATTTTTTACGGGTCAAGAGATATATTTCACTTTCGTAAGGACCGATTCGTTCAATTTATATAAAATCATAGACCAAATGGTAGGTTTTTAAAAATTTTCATGTTATTTACATTTTGGTCATTTCATTTCATTACATAATACTACTCCAACCTTCATTACAAATATTCACATCTAGCACAAATTCCGAGACAATTTCATTACCATTTCATTTCATAACCACCACAACCAAAAAGTCAAAATTTTTTTTTTTTATTTCTATCTATTTCCATTATCAATTATCAATTCTACCCCTATACAATTTAAAAAAACCATATATTTATTTCAACCAACCATAATCATTACATACCCTTTTTCATAATTTCACATCCTATTTTTTTCATTACATCTCAAACTAATCCAAACACCATTTTCATTACATTTTCATTGCATAATTTTCTCATTACCATTTCATTACATAAAATCATCATTTCATTACCTACTTCTAATCCAAACACACTCTAAGTTGCGAAGCCCGAAAACAACAGGATGTAATGAAGGATAGTGAGGAAAAAAAACTACTTGAACGTCAAGGTGCTCAATCGTTACGAAGATTGAGATTATTCTGTCACAAAAGAATTCAAGCCAACCGTATAATTAAGTGATATTGTTGTATCATTTTTTGGATGATACAGCAATCTATATATAACTATAAAGCTGAGTTCTGGGGTTCTCATGTGATGCCATGTCAGCAAAAACAATTTAAAAAATCAAAAGTAAATTAATTTCGTAAAAGAAATTAATTTGAATAATTTCTGAAGTTTAATTAATGCAAATTAGGATACTTATCTATATTCCTAATTTTTCGAACCTATTTACATCAACTACCATAATATAAAAAATATTTAATCAATGAAATTTCATACAATCTCTTTAATTCCGGCATTGATTATGTCAATTGATATCTATATTTTAAACTTTTAATTATAAATTAGCCTATTAATTAGCATTTGTGATTGTAATCCTTGATTCTCTCACCTAAATTATTCTTGATTCTCCCATATCATTTTGAAATTTCAAAATTTCACACTAACAAATCTCATAGAATCACATATATTTTTCTATATATACTCTATCATTTTGCAATCCTCTT
>QANZ01009396.1:258545-319412 GCA_003254925.1 Chamaecrista fasciculata
AAAAAAGTTAGGGGACCAAATTGAGACCTTTGCGAAAGTTAGGGGACCAAAATTGCACTTAAGCCTTTATTTTATATCACATTATTTAATATATGCAGTAGAAAATAAGTATGTATTTTATATTATTTTTATATAATTTGAATAAATACCTTTAATTTCTAAAGGATAGCATTCACAATTTATATAATAATAAAATGAAGTAATTTTGTCCTGCGCATCGCGCGGGGTTCATACTAGTATAACCTAATCGAGGGCTTGATTTGAATGAATTTGGATGATAGTTTGAAAATGATGTCATGGTGTGGGGCGAGGTGGGATGAAATAATGTGTAAATTAGTTAGTTTAAACCATTTAAAGGTCCATTTCTCTTAAATTAGAGGGTTTTAAATAATTTAAAACTTTAATATTTATTATTTCTCTTTTTAATTTTATTGTATTTTAAAATTTTTATTAACTTCAAATTTTAAAGATATATATATTATCATTTTTTATTCAAATTAATTATTTGAATATCAAATTGATTATCTCTCTTTATCATTTTTTTTGTTTCTAATTTTGATAGTTAAATAATCAACAATATTTTTTTGTTATAATTGTTGAAAATTAAGTTAAATATCAATTATAAATGAAACAATTATAAAGGGGCGAAACAGGATGTTGTTAAAAATTTCATATTTAAACTCAACTCATTCTATTTATGATATTATAATATTCAAATTAAGACTACCATTTTGACAATATGAAGCAATATAATGCTGCATTATATATGATAATTGTGTGCCTACACAATATACAATAGATTTTTCTGCAATTTCATTTCACAAAAACATGCCGGAGTTAGTGACTTTTAATTCAAACGGTGGTGGTAAAGTTGAAATCATGACAAATTAAAGTTGTTGGGTTATGATGTGGTTGCTTCTCGTAAAGTTGATACTAATTGACCATGTGATGGCTTTACCTCATCATCCAAATTTGTTAAATCTCAAATACATATATAACTGCCAAAACTACTTGTAAAAGTGCTTGTTTAAAACCTGGGCAAAATGCGTAAGAGGAAAACTGTGGTGATTTTTTACAAGTGTATAGTACCTCAATCTGTTGTGACTTTTGTTTGTTAAAAGTTCAGTCATACGTGGTGTAGTTATCCACTTGTTTGTCTTTTCAGAATTTAGTGTTAGGTATACTTTGTTGTTACATATGATATGAGATTAGTATGATCGATGTTCTTTTATTTCTTTGTGGGTTTTGCTTAGGCAAAAGTAATCTTTCATTATAAACTACTTGTTTTTTGCAACTTTCGGTGTGTGTGTGACCATGACATGTTCTTCCCCTTTAATGAAACTTTAAATCCATTTTGAGGCTATATCTTACCTGTATTCTCATCATACTTACGTAGAAAAAAGTTAGTGAGTTCACTGAACTGGTTGCTTTCGTACTTTTTACTTTTTAGGTATTGATGGCGTGTCACTTTTATGTCTGAAGACTCTTGCTTAATAGTAGTCCTTTGTTGAAGCATCATGGGAAAGTTCCCTAAGTTTTAGTGTTGAAGAGATTACAATCACAAATTAAAGACGCAACTCTACAGACAGAGTATAGATTTTTCAAAAAGACACTGAACAAATTCCAAAGTTGGGGCAATATTGAAGACAAGAACACAATATATGTGGTTAGATACGGTGTTATAGATATTTGAATCTGAACATAGTCAAATTTCTAATTTCTGGTCAGCCACTAGTCTAGTTGTGGATAGAAAAGTAAATAATTAAATTAATTGAAGGTGCACACATTTAGACATCACCTGATTGTAATAGTATGAAAATAAAAAAAAGAAGGTCTAATTTGAACATCGTCATATTGATGTTACATCACTATGAACTTTGTCTTCAAATTTCAATCCTTTCGTCATGCTGGGACCATCAATGGCGTGGAAAGGCACAATCCTTAGTATGATGCACTATTCATGATAATGTTTCTTATCTTGCACAAATCAAAAAGTGACATCAAATATTCGATGCCATGCTCTTATAATGCACACTTGAGACCTCAACCTTCCATGCTTAATTTCCTCTACTCATTCATTCTCCTTATATATATATATGATTCTGCATTTTCTTTGCCAATATATATACACTAGTTCTATCTACCTCTCTTGAATCACTTACACGATACACACACACAATAGTACAGATCTCTGAAAAACAATGAAAGTATCATCACATTTCTTCAAGTTTTCTAGCTCCTCCTCTTCAGTGACACTTGGCAGTGTACAAAGAAGAACATGCTTTCTGAAGCAGATGGTTTGTAAATTAAAGGGTCGATGGAAGCAAAGTTTGGGATGGCAAAGAAGAAGCCCAAGCTTTAGTTATGATCATCAAAGCTATTGTCTCAACTTCGATGATGGTATCTCAGATTATATTAATTAATAACTGATGATGATGAATATGTTAATTAGTCTACGGTTGTATTGTATTTTCTTTCTTTTTTTTACACTCATTTGAGAAAATATACTCTGTAAATGGCACAATATTAATGTTGAGGATAAGATTTGAGGCATATATTTCATCTGACTTTCAACCTTGTTCGGTTTATGTCATTGTTAATGTAGAAGTTGTTTGTGTAAATACATATATATTCTTGACTTTGCTTTATGTAAAAAAGCATATATATAAAGCTGATAGAGTTATTACCTTCATTGCTTTGTCACTCGTGAGTTCTTATGTGTTTCATTCCATGTGATCGATTAGATGAGTCATGGGCTTGAAACTGATGATGGAATGTGATCCATTTTTCTTTTTTTGCTTTTACATGTTGTTTAACCTTTTTCTAAAGTTAACTATTTAAAATTAATACAAAATTAGTCTAAGTGATAAATGATTTGATATTAAATTCAAAATATTGTAAATATAGTCCTCAAGAGATTTCTCCACTATAATCTAATGGGCAACATGAGAAGTTTATAAAATTACAAATTGTTTTGTAAGAAACTTAGAATGTTAAAAATGTCTCTTTGGCTTTCTATTTTTCTTCAGTCTATTTTCCTTTAAAGTATTTTCTCCATAATTATACTAAATACATTTTCAGTCTTTTATTTTTCAGTACAAATAAAAACAAGAAACGACCAATTCCAAAAACCAAACTGACCCTTAATATTACAAAGAAAATGTAATATAGAAACAAACAAGAGACAAATTGGGTCCTATATATATCACAAGAATCCATTTTTTTTGTTTATTTGTCTTTATATTTTGGGGTCCACCACTAGCGATTCGTGCAATACTTTTTTGTGAACCAACTTGGTTTGGTTGCTGTAATTTCCATACGTTTTAATCCAAAAGATTGCGCAAAGAGACAGAGGGTATGCCCCAAAACAGAATGGTCCAAATAATAAATGACACCTATTTTGACCCCAAACATTTATAATTAAAAGAACAATTAATTCCTTCATGCCGACAAAAGAAAAAATAAAATCAATTAATTCATAAACCGTTCTTGACAAAGGCTATGCTGAGCCCGATGGAATTATATAAGTTTCTTTTAATCATTTCAAAAATTTAGTAACATTATACTGTTTTAAGCGACAATCCTTCTGTGTCGCTTAAAACTAGGTAAAATTAATTGTTTTATCACAATTTTTTCTATTAATTTTTAATTTTATCTTTATTTGTTGATAGTTAATTTTGTCCTTAGAATTTTACATTTTAATCGATGTTATCATCTACTAATCTTCATCTAATAAATTAATAATAGACTCCATATTGTAATTTTTTTAATATGAATTATATTTTGATTTTTATCTTAATAATTTTACACTACATTTTATTAATGACGTAAAGTTTGTTATTAATTTATTAAATAAACTAAAAAATTAAAATCAACTAAACTATATGATTTCAAAAACAAATTTGATAATAAACAAATATTAATAAAAAATTAGAGAATAATATATTTTTTTAAAATAAAATACTTTTACCTATAAAATATCAATATGGTTGAGTCTAATAAAAATGAAATTTGGTGCCCCCCCCTCAATATTTATTTACAAATAAGTGGTTGATGTAGTAGTTGGCGAGCTACATCCTAGGTGAGAGGATCAGGTTTGATTCGTAGAGTCGACATTGCTGGGAGGGTACGACCATTTCATCTCTGTAGCCCGAATGAGATTAGTCTTCGCTTAGACCATTACACAAATAGGCGAGGGAAACTCATATCATTACCTAAAAAAAATGAAATTTCATACAATCCCGTAAATTTAAATTTAAATTCTCGTTAATAAAGATGATCATATTTAATGATCGTACTGTATCAATCATAATAGTATTCAAGAAAAAAAAATGTTTAATAAAACTAATTGAGAAGTAAGAATAAAATAAAAGGTCTAACAAAAATGATTACTAACGGCCCACTTTCTCTTTGTGATTAATTAATTGATGAGTCACAATGAGTTGTTCACAGTAATCTCCTTTTTGTTCAGTTGGAGAAAATATTATTAATGTAATATATTTGTACAATTATTTATAATCAATTTAATCTATTTGTTGGCCAAAAAAAAAATTAATCTATTAATTAGCTTAGGACTCTAAATAACTAAATAAGTACAAGGCTGAGAGCACTACCTGAGTGGGTATGGCACTATGAAAGGTGGGTGATCCCAAAGATTCCTCCATTTTTTTTTAATTTTATTTTGACAATTAATCTGTTGTTCGTGTGTTTCTTCTTTTTTTTTTCCTCTCTCAATAAAATAATGTTGTGGGTAAGCTCCAAAGTCCAAACTACTGTTTTTTTTTAACATATATATATAATTAGGCCCAAATTTAAAAATTTATAGTTATAGAAATTAACTAAAGATACTTTAACGATGATGACTAGGTCTAGGCAGAGCATTGTACTTGCTTGCTATATATGTTTGTAATTTGTAGTAGTTTGTACTATAGGGGAATTTTTGTGAAATAAATATAAACAAATTGGGCTAGTTACATTTTAATATTTTTATTTGATGAAGGAAAAATTCATTATTTGGTCTCTATACTTTCCCTAATTTTTAATTTAATCCTTATAAATTTTTTTAATTAATTTCTTATATTTTATAAATATTTAGATTTTAGTCTCTACTATTTAAATTTATTATATAAATGATTATTTAGAACTAAGGCAATGCTATAAAACTCACAATAGCCAAAGCAAATTATTTCTTGTGTCTATATCTCTCTTACTCAAATTAGATTTTTTTAAAAAATATATTGAAAGTCCATCAAATCAGCAATGTTTGTAGAGAGACAAAGAAACAACAAAATGAGTATCTTTTGCAACCGTGAGTACTCATTGTATAAGGACTAATTTTTTTAAGAAAAATTGCGGGACTAGATTAAAATTTTAAGTAAAGTGTAGGGACTAAATGATGAATTTTTCCTTTAATAAATTATATTTGATACTCTTAACATTTGATATTAAATTATAGAGATTCTTATTGTAGCTAATAAAATAGAGATTCTTAGTTTTTCTTTTTACCACTATAATATTTTTAACAGAAGTATATTGTTTTTTAAATAAGTTGTTTCTGTTTTTTTTATTATTTTTAAAATATGATAAAACAAAATTCTGATTCTTTTTATGAGGATGAATCTAGGGGTGAACTTATTCAACAACGAAAATTCCAATATTGACCAAGTTGTGATGAGACAATGGAAGAGATTCCATGAACAAAAGCATCATGTTGGCGGACCTTACTATGCATGAAGCATGAAGTGGTATATATAATATAGTAAGTTTAGGGGTATGATTTTTTTTTTCTATATGCCGTGTCGTGTCATATAAGTTTAAAATTTTGGCGTTTTGTGTCCTGTGTCTAAGTCAATGTTCATGCTTCATAACTCTTATATATAGGATTTACGGTAAAATAAATTAATTACTGTTATCGATAGTAGATATTCTAACTAAAAAAAGGTAGGGTTAAGAAAATATTTTTTTAATATTTAAAACATAATATTTTTTAAAATTTGTTCTTATATATATAAATATATATAACTTTGTTTTATTAATAATTGTTTTGTTCACAATATTATGTATATTACATAGAATTTTAAATTTCGCATCTTATTCATTGATTTCATTTTTATATTGACCAACCAAACGAACTAATTGGGAAGTTTTTAGTAAACCAAACATAACAGATTAATAACTTTTTAGGAAAGCAAAAGCTTAGATTTAAATTAATGGAGAAACTAATTCTAATTACAAATTCTCATGCCAAACACACTCGTAAGGGTGTTATTTAGTAGTATACCAATTTTTTTTATTCCCAATTATAATTTTGAGAAAGAATTATAACTCTGAAAATGTGTTTGGATGATGACTTTAAACAATTATAGGAATAATTTACAATATTTTGAAAATTAACATATCCAAGCCTTTGGTTTAATTTCAGTACTTTGGCCAAAGTCCTATATTGGTCCCTTATGTTCGCTCAAAGTTCTGTTTTGGTTCCTTAAGTTTTTTTTGTTCTGTTTTGGTCCCTCATGTTTGCCGAAAGTTCAGTTTTAGCCCCTAAAATTTCCAAAAATTCCACCGTTAGTCACTGACTCCTTTCCATCCACTTTTTTCGTTAAAAAAGGAAAAAAAAACTAACTTTCATCTCCCAAAAATTTTGCTCTTTTGCATTAAGGTCCTTTCTTTTTGCAAAAGAGCAAAATTGTTGGGAGATGAAAGTTTTTTTTTTCCTTTTTCAAACGGAAAAATTAAATGGAAAAGAGTCAGGGACTAACGATAGAACTTTTTAGAAACTTGAGGGACCAAAACAGAATTTTGAACAAACATGAAGGACCAAAATAGGACTTTGGCCTAGTATTTTTAGTAATATTTAATCAATTCTTAAATATGCTCTTAGATTTTATAAACTAGCAATGTGTTGATTGTTTGCTTTGTTTATTTTTATTTTTATTTTATTTTTTGATGAATTGTTTGCTTAGTTTAGGTTCAATACTTCAATGTGTTGTTTTCATATTCCTTCTTTTTCCAATTGTGATGGCATGATGCAGTGCAACTATATATTATTTCTTAACAGTTATAAGATATTTCATGAACTAATAAGCCAAAATTCTGTCTTTATCTTTTAGATTTGACGGTTAATTAAAGTTTTGAGACAATAGATTCACTTTCGGAGGGGGAACTAAAGTTAAGGTAGCCAAAATCCTACCTTATACGATGTGATTATTATGTGAATAAATTCATATCATCCTCCATTTCAAGCTTGTAAACTTGCCAAATAGAACTGCCTTCATATGAAATCAGAATTAATTTTGCACAAAAATCTCCATATGTGAACCAGATTGTTAAGAAACTATAGGAAGTAAATAAAAAAGGATTTATCAAACATGTGCCTTTAGGCCACATTTTAAGGTTTCTTTTGATTGATTAGTAGAGTATCAAATATCATGAAATCTATGAAAATTCATTTAAAAGATAATTTTTAATGTTTAAAAACTCACTTGACCAATCAAAAGAAACCTTAACATGTGCCCTAAGGGCACATGTGAGAAGGACCCAATAAAAAATAGGATTATCTAAGGTTTCTTTTGATTGGTTGGTAGAGCATCTTATATCTTGAAATCTACAAAAATTCATTTAAAAGATAATTTCTAATGTTTGAAAAATTCACGTGATCAATCCAAAATAACCTTAACATGTGCCCTTAGGCAACATGTTAGAAGGACTTAAAAAATAATAACACCGCAAGGTGATGCAATGATTGGTTTCAAACTTTGATGCCTTTTGGGGGCTTCCAAGTGTTAAAACAACATTATTAACATCAGTCACCAAATTTCATGCCATTGATTTAAAAAGTTGAACTTTTTAAATTATGATATTCCATTAACTAAAATATTAACTTTAATTTTTATTTAAAATAGGAAAAAATCTAGAAAGTTATATATGTATATATATTATATATACAACTTTCATTTCATAACCTAATGTGCCTATCTACATACATGTGGACACACTAAAATTTATTAGGAAAAACATAAGTTACTGTGACTTTATTCATTGAGATGATAACCCTTCATCCAAGTGGAAGGCTTATGAGTATGGAACATATAGTTTTATATTGTCCTCAGGAGCCAAATAATCTTTATGTTGGAAAAAGAGGAGTAAAAAATTAAAAAAAAAGTTATTTAAAAATATCAAAGTGATACCTTTAATTTATTGCTTTGCCACCATAAATAAAAATAAATTACCCATATCTTTGTGCGTTCTAGCTGATAGCAAAAAAAAAAAAAAACAGGTTTGCTACTTGCTAGAAAAATAGTTTTATTATAGGATTTGGTTGAGTGAGAAAATTTGAAAGGTTAGAAAGGATAAATAAGATTTTATCTTTTAATTTTGTTTGACTTTGAGAAAAATTTTAGAAATTGGTTTATTATAATATGAAAAGTTAAATATTGGCCAAAAAAAATATAATGAAACCATATTTAAATTAAACTTAAATTTGAAATATTATAATATTCTCTTGTCGTCTTTGGTTTACTATTAATGCTTTCTTGTTATATAACTTTAAAATATTAACAAAAGGTTATATTTTAAAGGCCAAAACACATTTTTTTTTTATCATTTATATTTGGGGTAAGTTACAATCAAGTTATTTATTTATTTATTTCAATTTTGATTTTATAAAATGTTCACTTTCTAATGTTAATGATTGAATATAATTATATTTTTTTTTATTTCAAGTTTAAATATGATAAGTTTGTAGCTACATGTAATTTTTTATAAGTTATTTTTATATTCAGTTGAAACTGTCAACAAACAAGGTTAAATTAGATTTTAAAAGATAAAAATAAGCCACTTGTTTCACGATCAAATTATAAACAAATTATAAATGAATGAAATTAAATTTTTTTTGTTGATTAATCTGCAATACAAAACTCTCTATTTATAATAGAAAATGGAAAGCACTAACACAAGCATTAGAGACTAACTAACAAAATTGAATTCTAACTATAATACTAAACTAATTACATTACTTTTATACAAATCAGCGAAATTGATCATATATCTCTCATTTTAAATCTAAATGCAATGAGTTCAGAATTAAAAATTACTCTTGACTATTTATTTTTATGCTTAGTTAAACTATCAACAATTGAGATCAAATCAAATCAAAAAATAAGTTTGAAAAAAAAAGGTGAAACTTTTATAAATTTTGTGAAACTAAAATTATAACAAAAATTATATATATGTATAGTAGTATTGTAATTTGTAACTTACCCTAAATTAAATCAAAAATATATTTTGGCCACATTTAAATTTTCAAAGGGGTTTCTTTTTTGCCAGATAAATTTTTTAACATGTCTTGTTTTTAGTAATACGAATACCAGGAAATAACCAAAAAAAAGACGGTAGTGTTGAAGTGACGTCGTTTGGAGACTCAATCAAATGGCCATTTAGGGCAATTAAGAGAAAGACGATTTCGGCATTTTCCCTAAATCATCATATGGTGAAACTGAAAACCTAATCTCACGTGCATGCCGTAAGATATTTTCACTGTTGCGCCAATCATAAAATGAAGAATGAAGATAGATCAATCTCCTACACGTAACTCAAAGAATTTTGCACGCGCTCAAGTGGCGCGTGTTTTAGCTATTGTCCCTTATATTGCATCGTATGATCGTATCATAGGCCGAAAGGGCAAAGAGGGTAAAGCCAAAACCCACTCCTCACCGTTCACTTGCTTGGCTTACCGGTGACGGAATGAAATAGTTCCGTCGCTCTGTCTCCGAATTCGTGGTTCAGATTCGATTCTGAGTCTTTCAGTTCGAATCTCGCAAGCTTCTTGTGAACTTCCGGGTATGAATTTTGTCATTCCGTTTCCTTAGTTTTCATGGTGTCACCACTTCTATTCGTAGGAAATTTGGGGACATCCAATCTGTTTTTGCGAAATACCCTTCTCGAGCTTTGCTTTGAATTCGCGTTTTTCAGTGTGCGTTGGGTCCAAATCGCATTGGGTAAAAAATTCTGGATGCTTGTTATTGATTCCTTTTGATGGGTAGGAGTTTTGTTAATCTGATTTACTCTTATGCATGCGCATCATTTCCAAAATGATATCAGTTTTTATGCCTCGTACATGGATGTTGTTGCTATGCGCGTCGCGTGAAGGTTTGATTCTTGAGTATGTCGAGTGCGTTCTAATTTGATCATCTGCTTATGCATTACTTTTTCATGTGCTGGGATGGCCCCTTGCTGTTTTGATGGAAGGGACTAAGTTGATTAATGATGCTTCCTTGCGTTTAATGTTGGGAACTGTGGCGTTGTGGTCATAAATGTATGGCAAAGTGAAGAATCGAGTTGTTTCATATTTGTATGCTGTTTGCCTGCTTCTTAACTTTTTAGTATCCCTCTGAGCTACATGAATACTGTCGGGAAGAAGATGAAATTGCTGTAAGCATACCGAGGGGCAAGGAACTTTCACATGTCAATCTTATACTCATATATAAATAAGATGTGTTGTTCCTACTCGAAACAGATGATGATCTTAAGCAACAAAGAAGTTTGGTGATTCTGATTTGAACTTTCTCATGTCATCAACTCACTCTGAACTGGTTGTACTTGGAGATTAGGAGTAACAGTGCTATGACACAATTAACTTTTTTGAGAATAGTTTTTAATTTTATCTCTTGTAAGTTGTAACAATCAGTAGAGGCCCCCTTAGGTTTATCATCTGGTTCTGTTATTTAGCTAATTGTACCCGGAAGGTTTAGTTCATTGTTTATTTTTCATTACTATACTCGGACATGAAACCATATAAGATGGCGGTACTCAATCTGCACTGAAAAATTGTCTTACATGTGACTGTGAGCTGAGTGATTGCTATCATGGTTTAAGGTTTTGATGCCTTGTTTTTCCTGTGATATTTGTAGACTTTCAAGTCTATGGAGTGCCCTTTTTTTTTTTTCCCATCTCTACAACACGGTTTTGTATTCTCCAGAAGTAATATACTTGCTAATAAGTTGTTTATTTTTATTTTTCTGTTATTTTCACCGTTCACAGATGTGAAGATATATGACAACTTGTCTGCTGTTGGCATTGAGAACAAAAAGCAACTTGTATTGTGTTTTGTTGGTGAGCATTACCTACTGAAGGAATTCAAAGTCTGTGCATGTATTAGTTGTTCAACTGATATTTCATCTTTTCTTTTAATGATAAAGGAAAATAATGGAAGCACGCCCTGCTTTTTCTGTCCAAAGATCAAGTGCAAATCAATTCAATAGCATGGCAATGTCCGGAGCACTGTCTTCATCCTTGCCTGTCCACCCAACGTCCCTGGGAGAGACGTTTCCCAAGTTGCCCGATTCTCAGCAGGCTTTTGTGGAGAAAGAACCTATGACAAGACCTATGACTAATTCAAGTCATTTAAATTCCAGTGGAGTGGTTGGGCACTTGTTTTCATCATCCCCTGGATATTCAACTGATCTTCATCACTCATCCCTTTCACCACATGAAAAACACTCAAGAAATGCCCATTTTATTTCACAGTCATCAAGTAACATGGCATCACTGCCACCTTCATATTCTTCAAGCTCTGGACCACTTCCTTCGACAGCATCAAGTTGTTATTCCCAAGAAAGCAATGCTTCCTGGGGTACAGATTCCCTATCAAGCTTTCTTGATTTTCCTGTAAATACCTCCATTGATAATAGTCATGTAGAAAGCGGTGCTGGCAATATAATGGCATCTGAGGACTACTGTAAGAAGAATGATTGGCAGGATTGGGCTGACCAGCTAATCAGTGATGATGACCCTTTGACTTCTAATTGGAATGACATTCTTGTTGACACCAGCATTAATGATCTTGAACCAAAGGTTAATTTTCTCATAACCCAGAGCAATATTAGCTTACTAAGTATTTGATTGATAGTTTATTAAAGGAATGTGTATTTTGTCACTTTAGGTTGCATGTCCGGTTTCAAAGTCATCTTCGCAGGTTCCAGGACAACAGCTCCAACTTCATCAACAACTTCCTGCTTCATCAGGAGAAAATTGTGTTGTTGTTCCACCATCTTCTTCTGCAAATTCTGCTCCTGCCAAGCCACGAATGCGTTGGACACCAGAGCTTCATGAGGCCTTTGTGGAGGCTGTCAACCATCTTGGTGGGAGTGAAAGTATGTTTGTTCTCTCTTTCTCTCTTTGCACAGTCCATGGCCTTCTATTTTTTTTGGAAACTCCTGCCTTGGACTATTGTCACTGTCTCATTGTTTGTATTTTACAGGAGCAACCCCTAAGGGTGTGCTGAAGCTCATGAAAGTCGAAGGCTTAACAATATATCATGTTAAAAGCCATTTGCAGGTATGTTTGCTTTAATTGTCTAGGTTATTTTGCTGGCATTTTCTTTTACTGAACCAGATGTACATGAAATGCAGAAATATAGGACAGCTAGATATCGACCAGAGTCATCAGAAGGTACATAAGATATATTTGCAGTATATTACCATTATGTATGAGTACTTCTTTTGTATATTATACATTGATTATTTGATTTTTTAACTTCTTTTGTACATGGTGTCAGAGATGGTTTCCAATTTTGTACATTTGTTGTCCCTTAAACTAAGGCCTAATTTCAAAATTAGTTCATAAACTTGTGACAATGCATCTCCCTGAACTTTAGAATAAAATGAAGAAAGTTAAATTTAGGTTAAAATTACTTGCTAGAGGTATGCTTCCTTTCTTCAACAATCTTCATGGACTAGAACAAGGTTGGGTTGAATATGCAAATATAAGATGTTATTTGAGGATCATGCGGCCACTGCATTTAATTTTAACGGGATTTAAAGAGATGTTTTTGTTGCTACTGATATATGTGGGTGTTTGAGAAACTTAAAACTGGCCGCCTTTTTTATATTTGGAAGATTATGATGATTTCTAGAGCCATGCTTATTCTCTTTGTGTTCAGTTAATTTAGGGTTTGTTGACTACTGTTGGCAGGATCATCGGAGAAAAAATTAACGCCAATTGAAGAGATGTCATCTCTAGACTTGAAAACGTAAGTCAACTATCTACTGACCTACTTCATTTTTCAATTAACTTTTGTTATGTATTTTTTTTATCATGAATGTTGATCAATTAAAATTATTAGACATGGTTTCTTTCTCTAATTTGAGATTGATTCCGCAAACGTAACATTCTCCGTACATTTTTAAAAGTCTACAATGTGATACATGCTGATTCTTTTTTTTCCCTGTAATATTGGGGGGAAGGAGTTATGAGTACAATTGAGCAGGTTTCAACTCTTTAATTTGGTAGTTTTCTGAGTGTTGAATGTGCATGTTAGAGGAAGAAACACATGTATACACATATCATACGAATGTTGTTCTGACTTTACCTTTGGATTGCGGACAGTGGTATTGAGATCACTGAAGCTCTGAGACTGCAGATGGAGGTTCAAAAGCGGCTGCATGAACAGCTTGAGGTATGAACTTTGTTATTCAGCAATTGTTTTCCTGATTTGTTCAAGGAAATGCATTTAAAGAATAGCATGTTGGTTCAATGCTAGTTCTATTTCTGTTGCAGTTGCCATAACTGTTAAATTTCATTATAGTTCAGTGGCATAGCAACTTAGTATATCAGGACATAAAACTTGCAATTGAAATGAAGTAGAACTGGGGCACATAAGCTGATATTGGAGTGCGTAACACTTTTAAGCTATAATTGTTTGTGCATCGTGGGCTCTAATACATTTACTCACAAATCACAATTGTTACATTCCTATTTTATTCCTAGTCGTAATGATGTGGCACTTTGGTAACTCAACAAGTCAAGTTTCTTATGTTTGAAGTGTCATTTTTCTGGGGTCTAATACCGTTCTTCTATTGCCCCTTTCATTTTTCTGTTAGATTCAAAGGAATTTACAGTTGCGAATTGAAGAACAAGGACGGTACCTCCAGATGATGTTTGAGAAGCAATGCAAATCCGGCGTGGAGAAGTCAGATGCTATTAAAGATTCTTCTGTCCAAAGTGAAAAGGAAACCTCCCAAGTGGACCAATGCAAGTCAGGAACTGAACAAGATATAGGCAAAACCACAGTTGAAGAAAGCTCACTGAAAGCCGTTGAAAAGCATAATGCTCCTGAAAGTCAAACTTCTGACAATCCTAAGCAACATGCTGGTGAAGATAACACCCATCCATCAAAGCGTCAAAGGACAGATGAATGATTCAAATCCCAAATGGTCTGCTGAATCAGCATTCGACTGACAAGACAATACTGGTTCAACAAGGATTTTAATTTAGGGTGAAGCTTCAAAGTCATGAGTTGAATGTGTACCTTTCATTTTGTTAGATATAGATAATGCATCAAAGTTTTGGTAATGACGTTTTTCATCACCTTTTTTATTGTTATTATGTATCCTAGTGAGGCTGAGATTCTAAAGTGAAACTCTTCACAGAATCTAGCTGTTTAGACCCCCCAGTGAAAGGAGTCTACTTGTAGTGAATTAACCAACATTATCAATAAAATTGTTATCTTGTACTGTAAGACATTTGCATTGCAGGTAGTTGTCATAACTATGAAGTATAAATCAGTTTGAACACTGCTTCAATATGCTCATAAGAAAAAGCTAGATGATCCTTAGAAGGAGAGGACGAACATGGCGTGGCGATAGTATTCTCGTGAGTATTTTACAGAAAATCGACTAACCGATTTTTTTTTTTTTGGTAACAAATCGACTACCCATATTTAGGAGTTGGAATTTTGCATAGCAGATTCATTTGAACAGAGAGTATATAGACAAACTCACAAACACAAAAAAACAAAATTTATGATATAGCTTTTAACTTGAGAGTAAATTCATGATTTAGTCTATTAAAGATTATAGATATTCATTTTAGTCCATCAAAGATAAAATTATTAAGATTTAATTTTTGAAAGATGTAATTAAAATTAATTTAGTATTTTTGCTAAAGATAGCATCTGAAATTTATTGAGAAATTTGATGTGATTCTCAATTTTGTTGATACTAGTGTTAAACCCGTGCAATGTACTGTAAGTTCAACTCATATAATTGTTATATAAATGGATAGATATAAACTTTGCAATATGATACTAAACAATATATATGTGTAGCTCAAAAGAGATTCGTAACACAAAATAAACTCCTCATGAGCTAACCCAAACAGACCCTAAATAATTGATGTTTGCAAAAAAAATAAAATCATGTACCAAGATGTATATTTTCAATATTTAGGGACTAAATCATAATTTTGGAATAAATTTAAGGACTAAAAAGTAGGCTTTCTATTTCAATTTCAGTATTGCACTTTGTCCAAAATTATATATAAGAAATTATAGGTCTTGTGCCACTAAATTTGCTGCCTTTGGCTTGAATCCAAAAACTTTCCATAAATGGAGTGCCGTGTTCTAGCCAGGATGTCCCAGCTAGAACCAACACTATGGAAAGTTTTTATTTAAAACGTAAAAAAAGGAAAAATAAAATGATTTGTGATCAAAATGAAACATTTTGCAAACATTGAGGACCAATTTAATCATTTTGAAATATAATGGACCAAAATAAACATTAACAGCTACATTTAGTGCCCTTCAACCGAAATTGATTCATTCATTCCTCACGCAAAACTAGCTTGACAATGGCACAGGGTTCTTCTAACTTGTTATGTATGGTTGTTTGGTTAACTTGCTTATGGTTATGGAAGCGAAGGGTTGTGCGAGACAAGGTTGCGTTGTAGCGGAAAGATCTTGCGCCACCGAACGCATGGTGGGTCTTGATTCTGGCTTATTTCGCGTGCATTCCAACGCCGTCGTCACTATGAACGCTATTTCTTCTGCTAATTTTCCCGTCGGAATTGGAAGCCTTTGATCCACCAAGTCCTTCAGAAACACCTCCGATTCCGATTGCTTCATCAAGAGATCTCGAGGGTGCTTTCCCATCACTACCTCCAATGCCACTACTCCGAAACTGTACACATCGCACTTCTCCGTCACCCTCATGGTTTGTGCTAGCTCTGCATATTTGATTATTTTCACATCTTGTTAGGTTGAAATTTGAAATTGAAAGATTCGAACAATATGATTGTGAGATTGATTACCTGGAGCCATGTAGCCGTAGGACCCCGCAATTGAGGTCCAGGATGTTGAATTGCAGCTGAGTAGCTTTGCTGTACCAAAATCTGCTAGGCGTGGTTCATAATCTGAGTTCAATAATATGTTATTCAACGTCACATCTCGATGTACTACTGGTGGGGAACAATCATTGTGAAGATACGCAATTGAATGTGCTATTCCTTGTATAATCTTTATCCGTGTAGCCCAGTTTAGCTCTAATTTACCTTCTTCCCCATATAGTACTTTTCCTAAACTACCTTTATCTATGTATTCATATACCAAGTATATGCGTTCCCTGCTGGAACAGAACCCATAAAGCTTGATGATATTGCGGTGCCTCACTCCTGCAAGTGTTCTTATCTCATTCTCAAAGCTTTGCCGATTCGCTTCTGGAATGTCATTTGGATCTGAGATGTTCAGCCTCTTCACTGCAACAACTAGACCTGTTGGCAGTGATGCTCTGTAAACTGTTCCAAATCCTCCTTTTCCTATGCAGTAGTTCTCGTTGAAGTCATTGGTTGCCTTCACAATTTCAGCAAATGTGAATTTCCCTTCTCTTCTCGATAGCATGGATACAGATATTTCATTCCTTTCACTGTCTTTGGTCTCTTCATCATGGGGTTTGGCATGCCGACGGAATACTAGGATTCCAATCACGATGATCCCTAGTATTGATAGCCCACAAACTGGTATGATAACCCCAAGAAGAACCTTTCTGTGTAAACCTTTGGACTTGTCTTTGGTGGATGCTTTCAAGCAAGAAGTTAATCCTTTTCCTTGGCCGCACAAACCTGAGTTCCCAACATAAGCTTCAGCTGATACTGTTTGGAAAATACCCCCAGTTGGGATTGGACCAGTCAAATTGTTGTAAGAAAAATCAACAGATTGAAGGCTGAGCATACTTGAAAAGGATTGAGGGATTGTTCCAGAAAGTTGGTTGTGTGAGAGATTGAGAATCATCAAAGAAGTGAGCTTTTGAAGATTTTGAGGAATCTGCCCTGAGAGAGAGTTACAGCTAAGGTCTAAGAAGTACTGCAGTGAGAATAGATTGCCAAGTTCAGATGGTATCTCCCCTGACAGATTGTTGTGGCTTAAATTCAAGCTTATTAACCGGTCATGGTTACCAAGCTCTTTCGGTATGCTTCCAGTGAAGTTATTGTCTGACAAATCAAGATTATCAAGCTGAGCCAATCTAGCAATACTCGGTGGGATCTGTCCGGTCAGATGGTTCAGGCTCATGTTAAACATATACAACTGGCTTAGATTCCCCATTTCAGATGGGATATTGCCAGTCAATTCATTGGAGTGCAAGCTAAGATATTGCAACTGGCTCAACTTACTCAATTCAGATGGAATTTTACCAGAAAGTTTATTTCTGTCCATCTCTATCCTGCTTAAATTTGCACATTCACCCCACTGAGGAGAGAGTTCACCAATAAACTGATTACCATTAAGTGAGATATAAGTCAGACTTGGGTGAACCCCAAACGCTTCTGTGATGTTTCCAGTGAAGTTATTGTCATCAAACCGAGCCCTAACTAGCTCGGAACAATTTCTCAAGCACTTTGGCAATTGCCCAGTAAAGCTGTTGTTATTCACAGTCAAAAGTGTTAGCTTGAAACCACTGCACAAATCACTTGGTAGTTCTCCAGAGAAGCTGTTGTTTGAGAAGAGGACACGACTCAAAGAAGAGCTATACATTCCAAAATCCCTGGGAATGTTGCCAGAAAAATTGTTTGAGAACACAGAAAATGTCTGTAACTCGGTTAGCTGAGAAATGGTTTCTGGCAACTCTCCATGCAAATAATTAGTGTTGACATCAAAAATTTGCAGTGATGTCAAATTTCCAATATCCATGGAAATGGTTCCAGAAAGTTCATTGGAGAAGAGATTTAAGGCAGTAATGTTTGTAAGACTCCAAATGGTTGGAGGAATTGGACCCGATAATTGGTTTCCCGAAAGGTCTAATTGCACAATTGATTTCAAGTTTCCAACCCCCTGAGGAATGGGACCAGAGAACTCGTTATTATACAGAAACAAGTATTCAATTTTTGTTGACAGGCCAATCTCTGGAGGAAGATTTCCGGTGAATTTATTGTGTTGAAGTTGCAGAGAGACCAATTCAGTCCAATTGGAGATCAATGAGGAAGAGAGCTGTCCAGAGAAAGAATTTTCTGATAACCCCAAGTCTGATATTTTTGTCAGGTTAGATAATGACAAAGGCAAAGGACCAGTCAAATTATTCACTGCTAAACTCAGAAAGGAAAGTTTAGTACAGAAGCCAAGCTCAGAAGGGATGGTAGAATTCAAAAAATTCTGACTGAGATCGAGTTTCAGTAGACCCCTGAGCTTGCCAAGAGAGGAGGGAAATGCCCCTCCAATTGAATTATTATTTAATTCAAGAAGTTGAAGTCCAGATATAAGTCCTAACTCTGAGGGAATAGGACCAGTAAACTTGTTACTCCCCAGGCGAAGTTCTTTTAGATTTGAAAGCTTGAACAAGTTTGACGACAAAGGTCCTTCGAGCCCACAATCAGTGAGATTGAGGTATTCAAGCTTAGCCAGATTGGTATATATGGTTTCTGGTATCAGGCCAGTCATGTCATTCTGAGAGATGTCCAGGTATGTCAAGTTTTGACACTCAAGTATGAAACTTGGGAATTCAGAAGTAAAAGAATTGAGAGTCAAGCTGAGATAGGTTAAAGATGACATTCCTGAATATTGTGACCACTCGGTAGGAGATATAAAGTAGTTTATTCCAAGGTCTAGGTACCATACCTTTGGAAGATTTGTGAGCTGATAAGGAATGGTACCGTTGAGATTGTTGTTGTTAACACTGAGATATTGAAGCTCCTGCAGCTGACCCATCTCAGAAGGAAGTGTTCCTTCAAATAAGTTGAATCCCAGGTCCAAGAAAGCGAGCTTGGAGAGGTCACCAATGGCGGATGGAATTGACCCATCGAAATTGTTGCCGTAGAGATTGAAGAGGGTGAGATTGGGAAGAGAAGAAAAATCTAACACTTCAAGTGTTCCAGTGAGATTTGCATCAGACAGATCTATCTCTGAGATTGTTGTGTTGGTATCATCACAAACAATGGCATCCCAATTACAAAGGATGCTGAGATTGGTGAGAGACCATGAGTTGAGAAAAGATGGAAGAGGAGGAGACAACGTGTTTTTCCATTTGACAAGAGCTTCAGCTTCTGAACTTGGTGATGCAGTGATCTGCAATGGAAGAAAGAGTAGTAAGAGTATATGAAAGAGGAAAGGAAATGGAGAAGAAGGAGCCTTATGAAAAGTTGTCATGCCTAACTCAGCATATGGCGTCTCATTACAAAGCTTTTGCATCTGAATGCTCTTTACTACTTTATACATAAAATAATTGGATATCTGTTTGAATTAGGAGGAGTATAGTCAAATCTATACTATCTCTGGTTTAATGCTATTCAACAAGATAGTTAACAGTTAAGTAGCATAGTCATTTAGTCAATATTTCATAGGCCAAAGACGAGGAAGTCTAATAGGATGGGGTGTACCGTTTTCTTAGCTGTGAGTAACGACTATTCTTTGTCATTATTATTATTTTTTCTAACCTAATTTTATTTAAAAAGATGGTGACTATTCAAATATCTTTTACAGGCGGACTTTATTTATTTTCTTTCTATTTTTTCTTCCATTTTTTTTAAATGTGGTCGATATCACTGACCATTGACCCAACCCTAGAGATCCCTTAATGTTCGTTATCCTGCAAGTGGAAGGCACATGAAAGTCCAGTCAAATATTTATGGCATTCATAGCTATGCTATGCATCATTGAAACTTTCTTAAAAATCAAAATGCATTATTATTTGTCCTTAGAATTTTGATTTGATGGCTCCCTGGGATAATTTTATTTACCATCCACCTTCAGTGCTGCACTAAAATTCTTTAAAATAACGCTAATCAATCACATAACTTGCAATTATAAGCTTTGATTACAATTATATGTTAATGCCAATGATTATAGTTATGGACTTGTATTATATTCGTGATACTATTTTATTATTTTAACTGAAGTTCAGGGATATAATTAGTTTAGCTTTTGACTTTGGGCACAAAGACAAGATGGATAATGTCTGTGGAAGATCTAAGACCTTAATTTTTGCCCAGAAAACCACATGTGACCCGTACGATGTTCAATTTTTTTTTTTAAAAAGAAACTTGTATGAGTGTAACTGTGTAAGTGTTAACACCTGTACCCACTAACCATGATTAAGATGCTTAATAAAAAAAATTACAGCAAGATTTAATCACCTGAATGATTAGTTACAAGAATGCGCGGAAACTATTATATAATTGATCTTTGTCTAATAATTAGGTGCAAGCAGAAAAAGTAAGATTTGATTATTTGTAGTGGAAATGTCTCCCAATTTAATGAGGCTGAAAAGTGAAAACGTGTGGATTTTATTAGCCATTGAAATTAAGCACTAAGAAAAGACAGAAAATGATGTGGACCTACTTCAATATTATATTTTTCAACTTTTCTAGAAATTTTACAGCAGCCTAAACAAATTTTGATTCTTATGAGATATGTATTATAATTAAATTTTTTCATACTATTTCAAACTGGGGAAGGTGAAAAAATACAATATGTGTAAGAGACCCATTCAGTTCACTTGGAAGGCTGGGGAATTTTTTTTATTTTTCTGTTTAAAAGACACATGGGCTCAGATTCAAGTCCAACCCAAAGCTTGTCATGATTGGGCTTTTATTAGAAGCCAACACTAGACAATGACGCCAAATTCATGTAATGGTTTCGAACCCAAACATGAATAAGAACACACGAGTTTCATACAGAGACGATGGTGGAAGGAAAGTGGTTGACGCAGCAATAAAGCAACAAAGTATACGATGATTGTATTAATTGCATCAATTCAGCAGATTACAACAGCCAGGAAAAATATCACACTCAAATCTCCTCTATATTAATACACAAAAGAATTGTAAGAATTAAAACAAAAAAAGAGCATTCACAACACAGTAAAAATACACCCCAAAACCCACAGAAAAAAAAAAAGTCTCTAGAATATAGACGGAACATGAGTAGAAGCATCAGCAGCAGCATCTCCATTCAAAGCTCTCTCTAACCTTGTCTCAAATGGGGTTGAGTGCCAATTCACTCTCTTATCCTGCACAACCAGCTGAATCCAAATCAGAATCCACAAACACACAAACACAGAAAGTTTTTTTCACTTCACTTTTGAAATTTGAAGTTTTACCTCTCTGTATTTGCTTGTGGTATTGGGAATCCCTTTAAAAGAAGAGGCAGAGTGATTCCAATAGGTTCCAACAGTTCCTATAATGGGCATCTCATCTGGGCTCTTACTTGGTGACTTCCTTGGTGAATTTGAAGCTGAAAATTGCTTAATCTCATCAACTGTCAATGCACCCAATATGGGTCTATCTTCATGGCTTATCACAGAATTTGACCCCTGTGATGGGCTCCTTTCTGGGGTACCTACTATTGATGAACCCAACCAATTCGAAAGGCTTGCATCAACTGCAATTTCTTGCTGCTGCTTCTTCGCTTTCGAGCTCAAACATCGTTCCTTGAAGCTTAATTCTGAAATACAGTTTTCTTTCTGGGACATCAATGGTGGTGGTGCTGCTACTGGTGTTCTTTTGGCTTTAGATTTAAGAGCTTTCCATTGTGTGAGATTTTCTACTGGGTTCAACACAGGATGAACATAAACACTTCTATCTCGAACATTTAGGTTCGCATTTGTCCCACTTGGGATTGGACTCTCCACCTCCTGCTCAGCATTAGTAACCATTTGAACAGCACAAGTTCTTGCCCTTGAGTATGCAATATCTTCATCATCATCATCCTCATAGTCCTCTCCAATGTCACTATCGTCATTCAGATCATCTTCGCTGAGGTCACTTTCCCCGTAACCTATTACTTCTTCATCTTCATCATCGCTTTCTCTGCAATTCTGGTACCTGCTGTTTGGAGGGTAAGAACATGTAGAAGTCACGGACCCTGTGTCCGATGAAGACTTGGATTCGCTCGGTTTAGCTAAAGCCTCTTGTTCCTTTTCTCCACATTCTTCACTCTTCTTCTCTTGAGGAAACTCCGTAACTTCGTCCACCACAACAGGCTCGTAGGTCTTGACATTGGAATCGAAGGTCACTTTCTTTCTCGTACTAATGCTCGGTTGCTCCACAGGTTTAAGATCCCTATATTAAAAAATTAAAATTAAATCCCTAGTGATTAAAACTCAAATAGAAAACAGAGTAATCAACTCGAAACCCTCAAGATTGCTTACTGAATTTCTGATGTAGGACTAAGAACGACGGGTCTGGAGTATTCCTGAACCTGAACTGGAACTGGAGTGACGCAAGGTTGCTCCGGGTTGCTATATGGACTCCGCTGTAAAAATTATTAAAAGGAAGAGAAACCCTAAATCACCAAACTCCGAACAATAGGAACGAAAAACAGAAAGTCCGCGTAAGAAACTTACTTGATCACGAATACGGTCACGAGGAAGAACCTTGCGCCTCTGGTTTCTGCGTTTGGCATCTTTGGAGGAACCAAAACACGCGAGAAAGCAGCCCATGGAGGAGGAGGAGGAGGATGCGTTAGGGTTTCAGAAGCTGTGAGCGATGAGTGAGAAAAGAGGAGACTCAGATGAAGAAAATTAGGCGAATGGGAATCCTCATGGTGTGAAGGAAAATGTGTATGCTCAGAGAGAAAAAGGAAGATGGAGAGCGTGAGATTGAGTGTTAGTAGGGACGAAAAACGGTCAAGAACTTTCATGCCTCACTTTATTTTTAATTTTATTTTATTGAAAAAGATGTAAGTGACCGTTATAAGATTGATAGTGATCACAGCCTGTAATTTTGCAATTTCCTATTATTTACATTATTATTTAATTAATAATTAATTATAATATTATTTTAGTTCGCGTCTTGGAGTCGGCCAAACAGGTCGGTGACTGTTAAACCTGAACCAACCGTTAGCCTCAAGAAAATATTCAGCGGGCCCCACTCATCCTTGAATTGATTTCTGTCTGATTTATTTTATCTTATCAGGTTACTTGTTAGCCACGGAGAAAAGGATTTGATAATAATAATAATAATAATTGAAATTTAAACTTTAAACTTATTAATAAGAAAAATAAAAGGAATGGGGTGAGAGAGGCTCGAACTCTCGACCTCAGGATAACTCAGAAGCTATGAGACCTACGCGCTAGCCAACTGCGCCACCACCCCGTTTGCTTTCTTCAATTGCAAAGTGAAACATAGAAAGCACAAATATGTGTTTCTTGCTTTTTCATCAAATTGTTCTTTTCCTTGTCCATAGATTTTATGGTAATTGTATCATAATTAGAGAGAAACTAAACATACAAGTAGAGTATCAAAAACAAAAACTGAACATACAGTCACAGATTACAGATACATAATCTACGGCTAGTATTACCTAGTACAACATTGAAACCTAACAAGATCTTGACAAGCGGAATAACTGCCTGTTCAAACCAAAACTTGTTTCCTTTTGGCTAAGACTTAACTTGATCACTAAACAAATAGATTCAGACCATTAACTTTTGCGATTTATACAGAATACAGTATCGTCTGCTGCCTAAATATTATCTAGCTGATAAAAGGCTGCAACTTGCAGGCAGAAACTGACTCCAGAATCCATGTGTGACCAATGACTTGGGCACTTGTGGTAGCAGCTAAATCCTCTGCCTCATTTAATCTCTCCCAAAGAATTGTAACTTCATCACCCAACCTACTTCCTCGTGGGGGATCAAGATTGTAAACTATCAACTTTGAGGTAGTACCATTGAATTTATGACTTACTGCTGCAAATTCTTCCTTGCTTCCCAAAACAGTGCCTCCTCCCGCTACAACCAGGTCGATAAGGTCCTCCTTATAATCTGGCATGTAATCACCAGAGAAGTACACAATCAAGCCGCTAAAAAGCTTGGGTGCCTGCGATCATAATAATCAGACTATTAGTATTTTAAGCAAGATATTTACCAAGCAATTTATCACCGAATATCACTCTCAAGGTTTCAACCCACAAAAAGGGTGAAAGCAGCAGTCATCTAAATGAACCATGATGCAAACTGTGAATCTCTTTTGACAAATCCAGATATTCAAGATGCATGATTTATGGTACATGATACAAGTCCAGCCTTTGCATGAAAATAGGATGCAATAAAATAGCATTTACATTGGCCAAAGCTCTAAGTCTTCCAGCTTTTGGGCCACCTTGACACCCATGGTTATCAAGACTAATTTCATATGGTTCTTCTTCCACAGGACGCATCACTCCCATGCTTGCATTTATCCCTACAGAACCAAGATATATTGCACATAAACATTGGTAGAGGAAGCATAAGGAAACACCAATACTAGATTATTAGATTTGAGGATAAACTCGGGTACTTGCTAAAATATACTAATACTGATCTCTGGATATGTTTGATACTACATAGTTTATATAGAAAAGGCTAAATAACTTACAATCCATTTTAAGAACCCATTTGCCATTTAAAATGGCCATAAGGACTTTCAGAGTCCTGGAGCATGCTCCATTTGCATCAGTAGCAGCTAACACATGTGTCACATCTGGGGTCCAAAACTTGGTAACAGTAGCACCAATCCTGCTTGCAAAATTGATCATAAGTATCTGCATTAAAAGACAGTATCCATTAGTTTCTCATGAAGATAAAACAGCCTCGTGCTTGTCCACATTTAGTAGGTCACTCAACAAAAATCAGGTGGACCTTGTGAAATAATATTTTATTTAAAAGAGGCATTTATACACCATAGGATTGAGGCTCAGAGAAAGGTCAATGTCAAATGCCTTAACTGTATAACATTTATAAAGTTAAACGCTGGGGAATACACCAAGAAACCAAGTACTTGTCATAGATATTTACCTTCTGGTCAGTAGACAAAGCAGATCCACAGAAAACCAAATGTTTGCTATCACCAGACAGAGCTACTGGGGCATTTGACTGGTGAGAAATCCTGTATGCAGAGCAAACAATAGACTTGAATGAAAAATGCTTCAAAAATAATATTACACAAACAATTAAAACCCAACTTAAATTATCCAAATCTTTAAACTGATTGCCAAGTCACTGAAATAGTTAATAATAACTGAGAAGCAAACATACTTATGAGATGACGCAGGATCCTCCTGGGAAGCTCGTTTCTTAGACTTTGATTTCTCACAAGGGAATTTAACATGTGAATGGCTTGGACAGAGCATGAGAAAATCCTCCTGACCAAGGAACAAAACATTCTAAATCAATCACTGAAAGCCAGTTAAATAACATAATTTTAACAAATACCAAAAAGAAAAGAAGGTACATCATCCCAACGGCAATCTGAGATATCCATTGCACAAGGAACATGATAAGTTCTTCTGCAGGATCTGACAAAGCAACCAAGAGCAGCTCCCTTTAGACCACACTTGCTGCATTTAAGCTTTGCTCCCCTTGCCAATTCTGGCTCCAAATTTTTAATAGCTTCATCAACAAAATACACTTGCGGTGCCCTGGAATTTCAAGGTTTAGAGTATATTTATTACCCCAATGCTAAAAGAGAAACGTAGTCATAAAGTTCAATTCAAATGCTGAAGTTGATAAATGAGACATCAATGCCAAGTTAGAATACCAGTCGATGCAAACTCTATGCACATGTTTCACGTTTGGTTCAAGAGCTGCATCTCCTGTTACTGAATCCCCATTTTTATAATGCAGCATTGGCCCGGTAACCTAGAAAGTTTTACCAGCACCGGAATAGTTACCATAATGTAAAATAACTAATACAGAAAGAAATAGCAAACTTTACAGAGAGGATAACCAGACAGAGACATGCAACAATTCAGTGAAATCAAATTTACCTCTGAGATTTTAGATGATTGGCAAAAAGAACATATGCCTATATTTGTACATGAATCAGGGTCCATTCCAGATTTTTTGTCCAGGTTACAGCTGGAAGCCAACGGACTACTATGATGGGTTACACTATCATTCTCATGAAAATGATTTTTTTGCCTCTTGAGCTCCCTCATAAGACTCTCAGTTTCAGAAGCAGAACTTTCAGATCTTAACTGTGTTCTCTTTTCCAAAATTGCACTTTCTTTGCCTGCTCTCTTCAATGAAGAACTTTCTGATCTCCCAGTAGGCAGGAGCTGAAAAAAGGACTTGGTCAGTTCAGGAAGATTTAAAAAAAGGCATACTACATATTCATTTAATACAAATTGCTAAACGTCTACGAGGCAGTTAAATACCATTGCACCAAATATTCCTTATAACAGTATAAAACCTCATTAATGCTAACTACTCAACATTAGTAAATCCAATTACATAGCCGTAAATATGATGTGTCAAATTTGTAGTCACAGCTGACAGTTCAAAGATTTTACATAATATGTGATTACCTGATTATAACTCATTGGGTGGTCATTTCTATCATGTTCACTGTCTTGATCACTGCAGTCATTATCAGAACCTTTGGTATCACAGAAAGGAGGACTGTCTGGAGATGATTGAGTCACTTGATTCATGTCCATTTCCACAACTCCACACTCTTCAAGGCCCCTTCCATCCAGCTGGGAACATTTCACTGTATTAGACTTTTTTGCAGTAGCAAAACCAACTCCTTCCTTGCAAGAAATCTCAAATTCCTCAGCTTTACCATGGGCTACAGCGTCACTCTTCTCATACATGTGATTCTTAACAATCCCTTCTTTAGAATGATACAGGCGTGAGGGAACTGTAACATGTGTATCAGTTCGCGAAAAAATAGACTGCATGCGAGTGTCTCCTAGGGATGTTTTGAATGGCTCCTCTGTCATTTTATCATTAAATGTTGAATTCAACAATGTTTGGCCTCGCTCCATGATAGCCACATCATCTACATTGATTGATTGCAGAAAAGTGATAAGCTAGAATATCATGGAGTACAACTTTTTAAAATGCAAAGTAAATTGGCTTTACCAGAAGATCGTTGCTGATGCAAATTGGCATAAAAGGCGGGATCCAGGTTTCTATAGATTGCAACCATGTTTTCCACAAATGGCACAGATCTTAGATCTGCCATCCACAATCAATTGATAGTTCAAAAAAGGAATTGGTCATTTCATTCGATACAAAGTCAATTGAACATAGGCAAATAGAAAGGGGTGTGCAATGATTATCTAACTATTGAACATTGATTGACAACTAACCTCTTCGAGCATATTGAACATTGCAGACAGCACATTCTGAGGCAGGCGTGGTGCAATCAGCTATGCAGGAACTGCAAAGGTTCATGATTATACCTTGAATCACTTACAACAAAGAAATTTGGGTAAAATAGTGCACAATGAAGATTAGAGAGAAGGAACGAACTTGCAGAATATGTGGTTGCATGGCAATAACATTGGCCGTTTGAACAAGTTTAAACTGCGGTCAACAAGTACAAAAACAGAAGCCCATCAGATTAATTTCCTTTAACTATGAACTAGTAACCAAAAGGGCAATCAAGTTCAAAATCCCAAAAGTAAAAAAAAAAAACATCAGTCTTTATGTTCCTCCTTGACGGACAGCCCAGAGACGAGTTAGAAGTATGAAAAATACACAAACAAACTCCAAATTCTATTTCAAGAAAATCGATTTAGGAAACGAAAAAGCAACCATTTGTAAAATCCAAGTCCTACACCGGAAGAAACATAACCAACGCTCAAAGAATACAAATGTAAACCAGATCAAGAATAGAATAGCCATAAAACGACAAAGCTCAGCCACTTTTCTCTCATTTCTTCAGCAATCAAACAGAGAGGTAGGTAGCAACAGAAACACTATGCAGTACAGAGTGATTGAAAAGAAAAGAAATATAAGCATAAAGAAACAGAAGAGGATGACGAACCAGAGAGGGCACTTGAGTTCAAGACCCATTTTCTGGAACTGAAGCATCCATGGGTTCAAGAATTTAGTGTTATTATGCTTCGCAGAATCCTCCATTATTTGTGACTCGAATTTGGGGTTTTAGGGTGATATCGTCTTCGAGTCTGAAACTAATGATGGCTTTCACCAATACAGTGAGGGAGTGATTTATGAGGAGAAGCGGTATTTGAAAGGGGCGATGTCAACGTGGACGGCTGTGATTTCGTCTTAGAGGATGAAAGAGGCGCCAGAAATTGATTTGATTGGCGCAACCATGACGTTTGAAGTGCGCGCGCTCGTTTGATTTTTGGGGTTTCTAATTTCTTTCACTTTTCACTGTTTTCGAGTTTCGGCCTTTTCAGCAACTCCCGCTTTCGACATAAAAAACCAAGGCTCCGTTTGGTACAGGAAAGGGTATGTAAAGGAAAGGGTTTTACAAGGGAAAAATTGTGAGGGAAAGGAAAAGTAGTTGAGGGAATGTAAAGTAGGTAAAGATAGAAAGTGTTTGGTATAAAAATGTATGGGCGGGAAAGTAAAATAGATATAGAAAAAAATGACAAAAATGCCCTTCCCACAACCACCACAAGACAGCCGCCGCCGCCACCCACCACCGCCGCCCACGGCGGCCGGCGCNCTTTACATTGTAATCCACTTTACATAGCTCAAATTACCATACCAAACACATGAAAATCTTAGAATCCGTGCCCTTTTACATTGTAAATCCCATTTACATTGTACCAAACGGACCCCAAGTACTCCCGCTTTGCAATTGCACTTCCGAGTTATAAAGACCAGCTATATATTCTAATTCACTTATTACGATTTGTTTATTACTGTGGTCTGTGTCTCTCAAAAATAATATAAATTATTAGTGTCGAGGAACATACAAATTTAAAGTTTCACACTTTGACCTATGAAAATACGTTATTTTCCTTAGGCTCTGATTTTTGTTCGTCTTATTAATGTATTATCATACTTTATTTTTGTCCAGTGATTTGTTTTGTTTTACTTTTGTTTTTTGATTTAAAAGTTATTTATAAATTTTCTCACCTCTAAGACTAACTGCGTTAGTTTGTTTATCCCAAAAAATAATAATTTGGAGTTAACCCCCTAAAATCTATATACTTAAAATTAGTCCCAAATGAAACTTTGATGTCATCATCTATTTACTTGGTCAATTCTAAACAAAAACTATTATCACAAATTTAATTCACAAGAATGAAAATTTCAAGATTTATCAATTATAAAATTTGAGTTAAAAAATAATTTAAATATAGGAACTAAACAATAAAAATTAAAGGCTAAACAATTAAATGTTTTCCCTCTATCTATTATACTTTAGCTTGTTTTTATGATTTTACCAAGTCCTAAAAAAATATTAGCAACCTTATGTCTCTCTTTAAAAAATTGTGGAGAGTAATTGCAAAAATAATAATAACTTAACTTTTGAAATCCTTCACTGTAAACTGTAAACGAATTTTGATTGGTATAAGCAATATTGCAGAGTTCATGAAATTTTAGAATTTATGTTAGAAAATCGCTGTAACTGCTAATAAATCACTCGCTCCAACTGTTTAATCAGAGACTTCATTGTAATTTGTTAGTCTCCTCGCAAGTCTCCATTATCTTATCCGTGGAAGATGTTAGAGCAAGAATACTATTTCTGTCAGCTATTTGTAATTCATCTTCCTCACCCTCTGCATCAGTTGCATTTACAGATTCAGTAGTCTCTGATTGGATAATTGTTTGTCTCATCTTTGGAGTGCTGTTATCAACTTGATCTTTGTTAAATTCTAGACGATCTGGTGATCCTTCTTGAGAACTAGATTCTATGGTTGGCGAAGCATCTTCAGCATCAATAGCAGAATCTGTTTTATCCTTTTCAATCACAGCTTCCTCTGCATCTTTTTTATTCTCTGAGGAACTAATGTTATCTTTCAGAGAGAAATGACCAGCACTTGTGGTTGTGGATAGACTCTCCATCTCTAATAGCTTCTGGATTGTTTTATTTGCAATATCTATAGCCCATCCATCGTTATTTGCATCTCTAAAAGAGGATATAAGAATGTCACAAGAAGTCCAAGTTTGAATATTTGGTTACCTTTTGAATTACAATAACCTTTTTGCTATCAAGTGACGATGGTATCAATTCAAGATATATTTTTTTTTGTTACATCAATTCAAGATATTTGATTATGAGCAAAGGAGAGAGAGAGTGAGAGCAAAAAATAAACATTTCATGAGGTTTTGAAATAACAATGCATTGTTGCAAAATAACTGTAGATTTGAAGAGAGTATAATCAGAAAATGCAATTAGTTAGTTGGAGTGTGAAAGCTAGTGTGAATATAGAGTAGTTAGTTAGATGGATTCGGTTAGAAGGCTTAAGCATTAGTGAAGCTCTATAAATAGAGCACTCATTGGATTCATTCAGCAACCTGCTTGGATCAATAATATTCAGATTTCTCTCAAGTTAGCTTCCATATTTTAGCTACTTGTTCAAGACTTCTACAAACTAATTATGAGAAATTACCTGAAAGGATCGAGTCCAGCAGAACGAAAGGCTGATTTCATGAGTGTGAGAAGAAGCAGAGGATCATTGGAGAAGTATCCTCCATACATTCCAATTTCCACCAGAAATTGTACGTCCAAAAGAAACTGCAAGAAACAATGAAACTTTATGAGAATAAACCGTAGGAAACAAAAAGGGAAGGGAAGGGAAGGAAAGGAAAGACAACTAAAGACTGAAGAGTTAACTCTTCATTTTTTTTCAATAAAAACATCCACTTTGAAGCACATGATATTTGTGAAGAAATATGGTGATGAAAAAATCATGCTCCTTAATTTTTTTACTTCTTAAAGTAGACAAAGTTACACAATCATCCTCCTTTCGTACAGCAAAAGAACTAAGTATTCAAGGGATCTTTAGGAAAAAAAATATCCTGATAAACCTGTTTGGAGTCATCAGGTTTAGAACTCATATTATCTGCTGTGGTGCCATTGGTCTCTTTGTTCTTGGAAACCCAAATAAGCACTGACTCCATCAGCTCCCTCAGTAAGCCTGCCAACCAATCCACTTCAAAAACCTCTTCAGCAAGTTGTTCTAATTTCCTCAGTTCTAGAAAAATTACCTGGTGAGGACGGAAGAAAGAAGACCTTATGTTAAACTTGACTAGCTTATTAGGATGCCAATATAGATAGCAATTCCTTTGCTATGGCCTTCAGCTATCAGTATCACAGGTCATAGCTGGTTTCTAAGCAACGTAGTTTCAGAAATTTAAACAGTAGAGAACTTTGGGAATAAATTCTGACAGTAGCAGAGATACCTGAAGGACACTGGAAGGAATCAGACTGTGCATCATGATAGCATCACGGTGGTCATTGTTGTTAATAGCTGGAGCAAAGCCGTGGCTACTGTGATTAGACCATACATTGAGTATGAAATTTTGGCAGAATTTATATCGAAGCTTATCATAACCCTCTTCTATAAACAATAGAAAATTGTCAAGTTCTTTCTGCTGAGAAACAACTGAATGGTTTTCCACTAGGCTTGAATCCATGTTACTGACACTTCTAAACATATTCTTAACCATGATGGAGAGAAACTGCACTAACGTTGATAAATTGGCCAACACAGAAACCTGTTGTGGCAGTGACTCAGCTAACTTGATTCTTGGACTACCTTTCTCTGTCACACTAGTTTCAGATGTGAGGGCTCTTTTAAGCATGACATTATACTCTCTGAAGAGGTCCATGAGTCCACTAATGACTAAACCTCCCATTTGAAGGGAAATTAAAAGAGAAACATCTTCCATGATGGCCTGATTTAAAACAGTCACATAAAATGTCATTAAAAAAAAAGTTTCCTCTAAAGCAATTCTAGCACTCGTAATAATAACCTTGTTATATCATATTTTGCAAAATTAAATGAGTAATGTCAAACCTGTGACAATGTCAGAAACTTCCGACCACTGTTAGTTAGCAGGCAATACTCTGGTGGTTGCCCAACAGCCAGAGATGAACATCCTCCACCAAAAATTCCAGACACAAGATATTTCTCCAAAACCCAAGGATCACTTGCCGAGAAGATAGCGACCACTTTCTTGAAATGGTTTATATGTTGATGTAAATACACTTCCATACAGGGGCGTAGATGCCTTATCAAGTAGGGCCGCAACACTAGCTTTTGATTTTCTAACAAAGAGCAGTATGAGACTGCAAACTGTAAAGCTTTTATGGCGGTAGACAAACCATCACGAATTTCCGAGACACTTCTGATGTGGTTGTCCAAACAAGTAACAAAATATTTAGTTTCTTCACTTGCCCAAACCATAAGTTCTGAGGCATGAGGAGAAGTTTCTCCACATAATACCACAAAGCTACTTGCTGCTTGAGAAATCATTGAGAACACAAACTTAGCAAGCTCCCTAGTGTATAGCTCACTTGACGATGATTTCGACCACTGCAAACTGTATATTCCAGATTGAATACGTGAATGGTAACATTTAAGCAACAGACACACAGCAAATTGACTATCCCCAAGCCTGCAAAGTCCTGCTAGTGCCTTTTGTAGTTTTGGTCTTGCTATTTTTGAATGCTCAGCTATCTGCGTAAATTGTTGTATAAGCATGGACTTCCTCTCAGAAATCAAAGAGTTGTATAACATTATCTCACTATCTGAAGAGTAACCTTCAATGCTATGATAATATTTTTCTGCTGACTCTAATAGGTCCAAGGCTTCGTCTATCCTATTTTCTGACAAAAGAATGTCCAGCTTCCCTGAAACTGTATTAATATGAACTTTTAATTCACTGGGAGTAGATGGCACAGTATCGGTATGATCTTCATAGGTAGAGTTTATGGTCTCTTCTGATAGTACCTTCGGATATATGCTATCTATAAGTTCCTTGACTAATTTTTTATGGCTTACAAAATGTTTCTCTAGTTGAACAAGCTCATACTCAACTCCACTCACTTCCTCCAATATTCTGCACATTTTAGAGCGTATATTTCAATATACATACTAATCAAATATCACAAAAATCACAATAAGTCAATAAGCATTTCCCGCTTGAAAATTGCGCAAATGAGAATAAAACAACTCTACTAACTTGTCTAAAACATGGTCCTAAACCCATGGCACAGTCACAAATACAAATCAATCGGAACGGTTCACATGTTACATGATGAAAAACACAATATGGAAAACCTTTACCTAATAAACGCAGAATACTTAGCAAATATGTGCTTCTGTAAATGTTCACTTGCTGCTTCCTTCAGCTCCATAAGTTCGGAACACAGATGCTTGATGCCCTAACATCAATTAAAATTTAAAAAGAAAACGTTGGAATTTAACTTGGCAAAGGAATCCATGCATACCAAATATACCAACTGATTCGTTCAGATGTCTTATTATATTTGCAATTAATAAACAATATACGACCAATTAGTACTGCAAGTTTGTTTGTCTTTGAAAGGGGGTAAGGAAGTAACCCTTGCGGCCATGGATTCAATGTCAAGCGCGCTATCTGCATCAGTTGATACGGAGGAAATGTCGTCGGAGCTGGGCTGCGAGGGCATCGAATTTTGAAAATCGCGGTGGTCTCTGAAGCGGAAGTTGGAAGGCTCCATGAAAAACAGCTTTCTGATGAAGAAGCACAACTACAAGCAACGCCTGGGAAAAGATGCATTTAGCTGAGAAATCCATGAGAAGATAAACTCTTTGGAGATCCATGTCGTCGTCTAGTGCTGCTGTTGCCAGACGTGGATCTTTGCTATTTTCGATCGAAACTATGGAAATTTCAGAACTTCGTGAAATATCGTCTTGTTGCTTTTGCTTTTGGCGCCATACTGCCGATCTCGGTGTCATTTTACTTTTTTTTTTGTTTGGTATGAAACTAATATATATATCACCCATACACCCAGTCACCCAATAAATGAAGCCTCCCATCGATCACAAAATTCTAATCTTGCTCTTCTGGGTAAGAGCCCAAACCTAAACCATATTTGTCACTTCTCATTGGGAGTGTCATTTTACTTCCATTTTGCTCTTAATTATGTCTTAATATTTATTTGGCTTAAGTGCAATTTTGGTCCCCTAACTTTTGCAAAGGTCTCAATTTGGTCCCCTAACTTTTTTTGTTGCAATTTTGGTCCCTTAACTTTTGCAAAGGTCTCAATTTGGTCCCCTAACATTTTTTGTTGCAATTTTGGTCCCTTAACTTTCGCAAAGGTCTCAATTTGGTCCTCTAACTTTCGCAAAGGTCTCAATTTAGTCCCCTAACTNTGAAGAAGCACAACTACAAGCAACGCCTGGGAAAATATGCATTTAGCTGAGAAATCCATGAGAAGATAAACTCTTTGGAGATCCATGTCGTCGTCTAGTGCTGCTGTTGCGAGACGTGGATCTTTGCTATTTTCGATCGAAACTATGGAAATTTCAGAACTTCGTGAAATATCGTCTTGTTGCTTTTGCTTTTGGCGCCAGACTGCCGATCTCGGTGTCATTTTACTTTTTTTTTTGTTTGGTATGAAACTAATATATATATCACCCATACACCCAGTCACCCAATAAATGAAGCCTCCCATCGATCACAAAATTCTAATCTTGCTCTTCTGGGTAAGAGCCCAAACCTAAACCATATTTGTCACTTCNAGTTAGGGGACCAAATTGAGCCCTTTGCGAAAGTTAGGGGACCAAAATTGCAACAAAAAAAGTTAGAGGACCAAATTGAAACCTTTGCGAAAGTTAAGGGACCAAAATTGCACTTAAGCCTATTTATTTTGATCCTTTATATGTTAAAATATTTAAATTGGTTATAAATATTGACAGTATGTTTCATTTTGGTCCTAAATTATTGAATATAATCATATTTTTCTTGTTCTAAGTTCAAATGTGACGAGTTTAGAGTTACGTATTGTTCTCAAAGTAGTATTTTCTTTATCCAATTGAGATCGTCAAAAAACTAGATCAAATCGTTCTCGAAAGTAAACTGCTTGTTTCTTTATCAAACAAACGAGATTTATCATATCTCTTGTTTCAAATTTGAATTTGAGAGATTCAGAGCTACGAGATACTCTTAACAAGTTTTTAAAACTTAAAATGAGAAATGAGAGAAATATTTTCAAATTCAATAGTTTGTGACCGAAATAAAATATTTTGTTAACATTTAAGATCAAATTGAATATTTTAAAACATAAAGAACCAATGAACATCATAACATATATTTAAGAACAAAATAACTCTTTGACTTTCTTTTATAACTGGTTTTACGTGATATAAAATTATAAAAATATCTTCTTCTTTTTTAATACAACAACTGGAAAATCTAGAAACTCAAGCATACAAAACAAATATTTTAAAATATTGTATTATTGCATAATTAAAGTTTGATTACATAGTAATTATCTATATATATTTTATTTGTTTTATTCTTAAATATTTGGATCAGTTTTTGGTTTTTTAAAACCAAATATTTCACAAACATGGACATTTTTTTTAAATGTTGACGGCTCATATTAATCATCAATTATAAACAATTTGATTCAGTAATCACACCAGTCCAATCTCTCTAAAGTAACATTCTCAAATCATGATGAAGAATTTGTAACAAATAATCCATTATTTGTAAAAAAAACTTAACTCACTCTAAAATTATGTAATGTGAGACTTCAACATGATCTATTCAAATTTGACATAGAAGCATAAAATCTACGAATTATCCTTAGAGCAACCCACAATAAAATTAATCTATTCATGCATACCTTAATTAAACTCTAATACTATGTAAAAATGCTTAACTTATCCCACAAGAGTCTTCAAGAAAAGAGAATTATCTCAATAGTTAAAATGTCATTTAACTAAATAATATGGGATTTTAATGTTATCGTATCCGATCATCCATCAAGCAATAAAATGTCTTCTGTGCCAATCAACTATAAAAACAGAAAAGGAAAAATTAGTATATTTTAGTATATTACTTTTAAAAAAAATGATCTCTCGTACAAAAAAGTTGGTGATTATACAATTTTCTACACAAAGAAAAAAGTTATAAAGCACAGGAAACTACTACTAAATATGCAAATAGGAAATGTAGCGAACACATGGATATGTACTTGAGTTGTAACATTCCCATGAGTTTCAATAAAATAGTATTTGGAAGGTTACTTGAACAGTTAAACCATATCGTGTCAAAAGGGAAGAAGAGAAAGATAGAAAAGTGGAAAGAGAGGAGATTGCGGATTTGTTATTGACCAAAAACCACGATATATTGACATGGACATCATTATATTTATCTTGTTATCAAATTACACTAGTATTTTCTTTGTTTAACTAGCATTCGACTTTTTAAAAATATTGTAGATCTTATAACATGAAATTACATCAAAACACAAGTTAACCTAAAATGTTTAAAATGAACAAAAAAATTGTATATTTGATAAAATTCTGAGATCAAATGGTTTGATTGATCCGTTGATGTGAGACTCAACATCAACTATGACTATAAATAACGCCGTTTTAAAAGAAATTATTTTAACAATCTGTTAGTCTATATGATGGGTCCAGTGCACACTTCACCAAATATTTAATTACACAATTAAAAATCCAACTTTGACAAGAGTACTAATTGTTGGATAAAGTATTCATTACGGGATTGTTAAAAAATATTTTCTTAATTAAATTGCAATTATTAATATTTCTCCTTGATCTTATCTCAAATGTTGTAGGTTCAATTCGTTATAAAAAAATTTTTAGTTAGACAAATCTTGGTATACGATTTGTAAATTAACACGAATCAATATTGTGACAAAAAAAGACACATTCACTATACCAAAACAAAAAAAAGACACATTCAAGACATCTATATCGATATTTATATCCATATTATATTATATGTGTGAGAGCGTTTTTTGTTATGAAAAATAATCAAATTAAAAATGTAAAAAATAAGAAATAAATATGTGGAACTTGATAATTGACTAACTGTATAGATAATAGGAGAGAGAAAGTAATAGATGAGATTTTAAAAAAGTGAAAATTTATTATTTGGTCTTTTAATTTTCACACTTCTAATGATTTAGTCCTTGAATAATATAAATATAATATTTAGTCACTTAATAACTAAAAATGTTAAATCAAATGTTATATACATATTTTCGTGCCCGTTAAGGCACAGAAAGCCTCTAGTCTTAAAAATCAGCCAATGACGGAAATATAAAATCTTTTGTTTTTCCTTTGAAATAAAGTCATTTTTGGCATTTAATGTAAGATATAAAACATGGACAAAATTCAATTTTGGTCCCTTATTTGGGGGTAAGTTGCAATATAGTCTTTCGTCTATTTTATTTTCTTTTGATTTTTGCCTTATATATTTGTCAAAAGTTTCAATTTTTTGTCTCAATGACTGAATGTGGTTATATCTCTCGTTTTAAGTCTGATTTGATAAGTTCAGAGTTATATATATGTTACTATTAATGAGTATTTTCTTTGTCTAGTTTAACCCGCCAACAAATAAAGTCAAATTGAATTCCGAAAGTAGGACGCTTGTTTCATTGTCAAATGAGCGAAGTTGGTCATATTCTTCTTGTTTTAAGTTCAATTGCAACGAATTCAGAGTCATAAGTAACTTTTGATGAATTTTGTTTTGTCCAATTGAGACTCTCAGCAATTGAGGTCAAATTGGACCAAAAAGTAGTTTTTCATAATTTGTCTCTTCTTGTTTCCATAACCACTTTCTCATTTGCTGATAGTTCCAACTAGATAATAAAAGGACTCGTCAAAGAGTAACACATAACTTTAAACTCATCACAATTAGACTTGAAACGATCGGGAGAGATATGACAAACTTTTTTTTTTAATGTGACAAACTTCAAACTCATTAAGAATAATGCGTGATTCCGGACTCGTTACAATCGAATTTAAAATAAGAGAAATATGACTATATTTAATTATTATGACCAATAAGTAAAACTTTTAAGAAAATATAAGACCAAAATCACAAGAAAAAAAATAATAGACTACATTATAAGTTTATAACTTACCCTAAAAATAAAAGACCAAAATTATAGTTTAACTGAAAATATAAATATCATATAACAGAAATGGTTAGGAAATGAGTGGCCGTTATTTTGTTACGCTTGTTATCAGCCTAGTCATTCACCGTCACGTGATCCTTCCGCGAGAAGCAACGATTTTACACGAAAGCCACGAGTGACGATTGGATTGGTGCTTTCATTGTTCCCTTTATAGATAATTTTATATTCAGAAAATACTCGCCAACTTTCTTCGTGTTCCCTTATAATTCAGCAATTTTTTTTTTTTAAAAAAAAAGAAAGAAAGAAAAACTAAAATGTTAGTGAATAGGCCCGTAGGTAGTGATCAAGAAAATAAAGGCCCATGACTTTCAATCAACATTTCCAAAAATCCAAAACCGGCATTTGGTTTTTCCAACTCCCATCTTCTTCTAACTGTTAGTCATACTCATAACTCATTCTTTTTTCATCGTTCCCTCTCTCTTTCTCTCTCTCTCTGCGCGCCTCCCGAAATGGCGAGAGCGAGATCACTACTATGGCTTCTAGTCTTCCTCGTCGTCGCCGGACCTGCTCCGACGGCCTCCGAAGACGGCGGTTCGTTCGCCGGAGACTATTCCAAACTCTCCGGCATTATCATCCCAGGCTTCGCATCTACTCAGCTCCGAGCTTGGTCTATTCTTGACTGCCCTTACTCTCCGCTTGATTTCAATCCTCTCGATTTGGTCTGGCTCGACACCACCAAAGTATGTTGTGCTTCTTTGTTTTTCTATGTATTCATTCGTTCACGTCGTGTTTTTGTGTTGTATGGTATGAGTTCTTCAACCTTTGGTTATTGTGTGAATGATGTGAAGCAAGGACAAAAGCGTGAGGAGATGTTCTGGTTGAGTGACGGTTTGGTGATTGTTTGACGATATATTATTTTTGTTTCTTTTATTTTTGTTTTGAATTTTAAATTCTGAACCGAATGCATCTAAAAGAATGTATGAAGGTTGAAAGAATTTGTGCATTTCTTTCTCGGAATCTAATTCTTGTATCATCGTTTTATTATCACGAAAAATTACGTTTAGACGATAAAAAAGGGAAAAAGATTCAGGTAGTGAGTGACGTACTGTCACTACTTGTGAAATTAGTTACTTAAAAAGTTATGATGACTTTTTTTTTTTTTTTGCTCATGACATATCTGTTCTGTTTGAAAGATTTATTATCTGTTAGTTGGAAAACATTTAGATTAAATTAATGTGCAAGGGGAAGTGTGTATATTCCGATTGAAGGCACAATAACACTCCAGACTTCCGAGTATAGGATTTCTGAAATTATTTGTTCTGCAGCTACTTTCGGCTGTAAATTGTTGGCTAAAGTGCATGTTGCTGGAACCATACAACCAGACAGATCACCCTGATTGCAAATCTCGCCCTGATAGCGGTCTTTCTGCTATTACAGAACTTGATCCGGGTTATATAACTGGCATGTTTCTATCTCTCTTTCTCTCTCTATCTGTGCCAAATAGATTTTTATAAAATAGATAGTTACTGAATGTACTTTTTGTTTATTTACAGGTCCTCTTTCTTCAGTGTGGAAAGAATGGATCAAGTGGTGTATTGAATTTGGCATAGAAGCTAATGCAATCATTGCTGTTCCATACGACTGGAGATTGGCACCATCTTTTCTAGAACAGCGGGATCTTTACTTTCATAAGCTGAAGTATGTATGGATCTTCTGAAAACCTGTATGATAGACTGTAATGTTTTAGTATGATTTGTACAATTTGCTTGGTTGTAAGAAATTGCATTTTTTGTTATCTTAAAAATTGCTCAATAACTTGACAATATCACACTTCGTTACTTCAATCTATTTTGCCAGTCATTCTCATACATGTCAGGCATTAATTATATCTACCCAGATAATCTATCACTATGTAAATTCATCGGTTTTCCTTAAAAATCAATTGTTTCCTATCTTTTGGGGGTGCTTAAAAGTCAGCTCAAATATATTAATAAACATGATACATATACAGCATTGTATATTCGCTGCTCAGAAAACTTCATGGGCAATATAATATGTTCATTTTTAGATGGAGTTCAACCTTTTGGAATAAGAGTAACTTCTAATCTGTGGTATGGATGCAATTGTGATTTGTAAATGATAATACTTTATGGCTTTAATTTCTTCACCTCTATATTTGTTCCAATTATTGACATCTGGTTGTTTATATATTCATATGTTTGTACGTTAAGAAAAACACAGAGGTTTAAAATGTTCAAATATAAATTGGTATTTTGTTGTTAATAACAGAATGGATCAATTCTAGTTTTCATCTATAATAATGTGGATTCTCTATTCCATCACTAAGACTTTGTTGAAATTGATTTGTGGTTAACTTACAGATACCTACATTTTTTTTTTCTCTTTGCAGATTGACATTTGAAACTGCACTTAAACTTCGTGGTGGCCCCTCTATAGTTTTTGCCCATTCATTGGGTAACCATGTCTTTCGATACTTCTTGGAGTGGCTAAAGCTAGAAATTGCACCAAAACATTATGTTGAATGGCTAGATCAACATATTCATGCCTATTTTTCTGTTGGTATGATTAACTTGAGTGAATTTGTCCCCCATTTAAAGCATGCTCATGGTGATAATTTAGTGTATACAATGATTTTGTATTTTTTTTTTGGTTTCAGGAGCTCCCCTTCTTGGTGCAACTGAGACCATTGAAGCAACACTTTCTGGATTTACATTTGGTCTTCCAGTTTCTGAGGTGACCTTTTAATTTTGTAACTTTTCAATTTGTCTTGGACCTGCTTTTGTCTGATAAGTTTTTAGGTCATCCAGTTGTAAACGCCTGGTAGTCTCTT
This sequence comes from Chamaecrista fasciculata, assembly GCA_003254925.1. Taxonomy (NCBI): domain Eukaryota; kingdom Viridiplantae; phylum Streptophyta; class Magnoliopsida; order Fabales; family Fabaceae; genus Chamaecrista; species Chamaecrista fasciculata. The sequence continues at coordinate 299,461 of QANZ01009396.1, forward strand.
ATATACAGTATACTTGGCTAGAGCTTAAGAATTTTTCTGCAGGTCCTAAATTGCAAATTAATTAGATGTAATAACTAAGTACTTATTCATATAATGACATAAGCATGCCTAGGAGGCAAATATGATAAACGGGTTTCTATGAAAAACAGAAAAGGTAGGGTTTTGACATCAAATAAAATAGTTGACAAACATAAGCAAGAAACACTCGCACACGGCACACACATATACACAAAAGATTAGTATACTTGGGCATTTTAGAGGCTTAATGTACCTCAATTTTTTTTCATACTTTTTGATTTGTTTTTGATCATACAGCTAATACCTAGTCCTGAGTAGGATTATAAATTTGGGAGAGGGAGTAAACACTTCAAATTAGAATCTAACCACAGGTAACTGCTAGGAAAAAAGCCCGATGGAGGGAGGTGTGCGATTTATATGTTTGATCTTCGACTCAAATCCACAACTCTTTTGACCCTGACAGGCGTGACTGCTGATAGACAATTTTCAGATCACGTGAAACTTTCTTTATTTGGCTACCTTGCATGCATACCCCAAGATTCTAGTCCAAACAATTAGCTAAATGCTCCATAGTAACTAGCAGCTTGGTTTCTTGATTGTGCATTATGATTTTTGTGTAGTAGTTCAAGTTGCATCATGTTATCATTGCTGTCCTCCTAATCCTGTTGACAATGATTTTTTAGGATAGTATCAAATTGTTTGAGTATTGGCTATTTGAATTATTTCTATTTGTGATGCATTTAAAATCCTGTCTTAATGCATGCTTGTCATGAATTTTTTAAGGTATCAGGGAACAGCTCGATTGATGTTCAACTCCTTCTCTTCGTCATTATGGATGATGCCCTTTTCTAAGTACTGTAGGGCAGATAACAAATATTGGAAGCATTTCTCTGGGGCAAGTCATGTAGGCCACCACACATATAACTGTGATGAGCAGGAGTTTCTTTCTAACTTCTCTGGCTGGCCAACTAACGTAATCAATATTGAAATTCCTTCAACCCGTGGTAAGATTATTGAGTGTCTTGCACATGTTAGTGAAAATGTTCTTATCATGATTCTGGTCCCCAACTACACATTTTGTGTGTTCTTCTGCAGGATTTGATGCATACCCTTCAGTCTCAGAATTTCCTCAGGCCAATTTGACCAGCATGGAATGTGGACTACCAACTCAGTTATCTTTCTCAGCTCGTGAAGTAGCAGATGGAACCTTTTTCAAAGCTATTGAAGATTATGACCCAGATAGCAAGAGGCTTCTATACCAGTTAGAGAAGTGGGTTTTTTCTTTCTCTTATATTTTTTGGTAAACTTGGTATCCATTTGTTACAAAAAAAAAAAGAATTTATTGAGAGAGAGTAAGGGTACAGTATTGGAATATCAGTAACCAACCTAAGCACTTAACAAAGAAGGGAAAAATCACCAGCACATGGGAGCTCCTATTCCCTCCTGCTAATCTGACAGGCATTCTGTTAGGAACTCCATGAGCATATTTGACTGTTGCATTTTCAATGAAATGCAGACATTGAGACTTTTGAACCTTGACTTTTTCTACTGCTAAGAATTTCTGTCCATTTGTCTAGGATTGCATCTTGTTTGTGTAGAATGTAATTAGTTAATAACAATTTTATAGTGTCAGGACCTGCATGCCTTGCCAGAAAAATAAATAACTATCTTCTTATTGTTACTTGCTCCTTTTTCTTGGACCTTTTTCCAACTGTTAGATAGTTTATACTATTTCTAGTTCTTATAAAATAAATAACTTCTACTGTTGATCAGTTATGTTTGAATGTTCTATGCTTCAGATCATATCTCGGTGATCATATTCTTAATCCGCTTACACCTTGGGACCGCCCACCAATAAAAAATGTCTTCTGCATTTATGGCGTTGATTTGAAGACTAAGGTATGATTTGCTTCGAAAAATGAATACAGTATTCTAACTGATGTCCCAGTGTCTGATCTAACTGCTAGAGCTAAAAAGTTTATGACAATGAACTTAAATGTTAGTTTTTATTTTTTCCTTCTTAATCTCACTTGATGACTTTGGTAGTGTCAAAAACTTGTAAACTAAATAATTCATTTGCATGCTAGAACTCCCCTTTACTGAAGTTGTTTTATTTGTGAGAATATAAGCAAATAATTATGCTTAGTTTCTGCATACTTGCTGGAACCGAAGAAGCTCGATTAACTTTAGGGTGTGGTTTAAATTATCATTTCTTATTCAAGTTACTTCAACCTGCTTCTATATTCAGAACCAAGTTAAATTTTATACAGACTTTTTCATATATATCCTGGAAATTTCATCACTTTGTTTTATTCTGAGAACAATCTTTAAATACCGGATGGATACATAAGGCACATCTGCAGACTAACTGAGTTTATTTGATTTTGAAAGTTGTGATGACAGTTCTACGGGATATTTCTTAGTTTGTTGAAGTCACAAGTACTAGTGAATTTTTGGAGACTTTCATAATTTTATTCTACATGTGGTACTTTATTTGTAATCCCTTTACCATTATTGCCTAACTTTTTATATACTAATTTTTAAGGTTCTTTCTCATAATTATTTAGTTTTGGGTAGTCTGTCAAAAATTGATTAGAAAAATAATGTCTTTGTTAATGATATTTTGGCATCTTGATGTCAAAAATAGGTTGGCTACTACTTTGCTCCAAGTGGCAAGCCCTACCCTGATAACTGGATTATTACGGACATCATATATGAGACTGAAGGAGGATCACTAATCTCAAGGTAACTGTAAGATTCAGTGAATGAGTTCTTAAAATATTAACCATTGTTCATATTTGATCTGATCATTGTAATGGGTGATTCTATTGTTTTCCCTTCTCTCATGTTTTTATTTCTAGTGCAAGAAGCATGTGATGCTGTATGAAGTTTGAAAGAATTTTGTGTCTTCTGCTATGTAAAACTATTTTCTAATCTTGGGAGTTGAGACCAGGAAGTGTAAAATCCTCACTTCTCTTCTGCTTGTTCCAACTCACCACTGGTCTTATTATACATTTTGTGCTTCCTTTCTAGGAAACGGGTAGGGAAAGAGGGGGTTCAAAGAGAATCATATTAGTTGTTCAAAGCTTTGATTTTGGCGAGAGTGTGGTCCTCTTACTGTTGTTTGTCTTCCTCATCTTTCCCCTCCATTACGACTTTTACCCTATGTTTCCTCTGACTAAGCAATCTCAAATCCTACATGAACGAATTATAAGCAATAAAGGGGTTTAGAATATGATTTATTAATGGATATTTCATATTGGAATGCCAATAATAGTTTCGTTTCTCTTCCTTGTTTTTCAATGACATTGGACCTCCTTGTCCTGAAATTCCATCTTCTCTATGTATAATGCAAGTAGGCTGCATGTCTGCACCATCTTGGTTTCCTAATTTTTTTTCATTTCTGAAAGTTTATATGCATGGGCTTGATGCTTCTCAGAAAGATTATATTTGTACTTTATAATTCGAAAATACAAGCTTGATTCATTTTGCAGTTGTCTTCCAAAGAATTGGATTTTTTATTTGACTCGTTAATAAATCATTTTTTTCTGCTCTAGTACCAACAGTGGCCTCACCTAGACTAGCTTTTATGAGTTATTGTTTTCGGCATTAATCATGCAAGTTAATGTCATATAACTCTAAAGTAATGTGTGTAATGTAGAAATGGATGTTGCCATAACAGTTATTATTCATACATTGTTAGGTCAGGGAATTTGGCTGAAGGGAATCCTGGAGCTACAAGTGGAGATGAGACGGTTAGTATCAATTGATTCCTTTGCTGCTATTCAGATTATTACAATAAAATTAAACCTTTGCAGGTACCATACAACTCCCTTTCTTGGTGCAAGAACTGGCTTGGACCTAAGGTGAACATAACAAGAGCTCCTCAGGTATTTCAGTTTTGGATATGTTGAATGATTTACGTTTTTATTAATGTTTTTATCTGCAAGTAACCTCTGTTATAAAATGGTTTGTTTTCTTGGACTAACACTGAAGTTTGTGTGAAGTGTTTTCTTTTTCTTTTAAAAAAAAAAGAATGTTTTTTTTTAATCTTGATGTATATAATATTCTCTTCCTCTGTAAATTGCTCTCTCATTTGGCAGCTCCTGAACTGTTTCAGATCCGTTCTGCTATGCCTAAAGTTATTAATGTATTTATCCCTCAGTTCTTAGGCATTTGAATCAGTTTTTAATTAAATATTCCCTGCAATAAATGTTTCACAATTGTAAGCAATCTTTGTTTGGGGGTGTAAGAATTCAAGGTTTTTAAACTTTGCTAACTCTTGATCATGCCTTTGTGCTATTCTTATCTTCATGTAGTGTTACTTGTTAGCACACATTATTTTGACAATATCTCTGCTCTTGCTTTTCAGTCTGAGCATGATGGCTCCGATGTTCAAATTGAATTGAATGTGGAACATCGCCGTGGTAAAGATATTGTTCCAAACATGACGAAGTCACCTAAGGTTAAGTACATAACTTTTTATGAAGATTCTGAAAGTATTCCTGGAAAAAGGACAGCAGTTTGGGAGCTTGATAAAGGTGGATGGCTTGTCCTTGCAGTTTTCACCTTTCATATACTCATAATGCTTTTCTTAGACTTGACTCAATGTCAACTTAATCAACATGCCACATAAGGCAGTATTTATGAGCTGCTTCGGGTCAATTTTTTGGAATGGATCTGGAAGTCTACGCACAGAATTTAGAAACATTTAAAGGGTTTATTCATTTAGCAAAAGATGAGTTCATGTAACAAATTTTCCTTAAAAACTTTTCTTGTTAGCTGCTCTTTTTTTTTTTTTATTTAATTCACATATGAGCAATAGTTATGATCTTGGTGTGAATTCTTTACAATTAAACAAAGTCACCTTGTCATACATACACATCAATTGACCGATACATTCATGTAGCAAATCACAGGAACATTGTTAGATTACCAGTTCTAATGAGAGAGTTGTGGCTTGAGATGTGGCACGATGATCATCCTAGTGCAAAATCAGATTTTGTTACAAAAGGTACTTCATATTTTCACTTATATTTTAACATAATTTGGATGTTTAAGCTGAGAAACCTCCACTAACATGTATGCCATAACAGCTAAACGTGGACCTTTGAGGGATGATGATTGTTATTGGGATTATGGGAAAGCACGTTGTTCATGGCCAGAATATTGTGAATATAGGTTCTTTTTTTTATATTGTGAATATATATATATATTATATTCCTACGTTTAGTTGTTCCTTTGTCCTCATTCTTTCACATTTATTATGTCCCATAATACAGGTACGTTTTTGGGGATGTTCACCTTGGACAGAGCTGCAGGTTGAGAAATACTTCAGCTGATCTATTGTTGCATTATTTGTAAATAATAAGGTACTTGTGATTACGTTCCTTCAGCTTTGTCAATAATTTTAAGTTCCTCCTATCTCGGACTTTGCTCCCTTGCTTAAATCTTCAATTATTCAGTTTAAGACCAATTGCTTTCATTTCAATAATTCTCTTGATTAATCATAAGAACAATTACCTTTTTCCATTGGTATTTAACTTTTATTGTGAACAAGTGCATCTTCCTTAGAAAGCTTAGTTATCTTGTTACTACTGGAAGATATGAACTATCAAAATTTGTTAGGCTATGAACATGGCTAGCAGATATTTGTTCACCCAAAGATAAATTAACTAATGTTGAAGATAATACATTCCACTTTTCTGAATTTAAAATAGAAAGAACATTAAACCAGTAGTTCATCAAGATACGACCAGTTTCCAGCCAGACAATAGTTAATGTCTTGATGATGACCACGATGCTATCCATAAAGCATGACATTGTGGTATATAACATTTTGATTCAAGAATGCTGAAAGACGTGTTTTGTTTCCTGATATCACCTTTCTCGTTAGCTACAGTTTTAAGAGGGTTTTAGAATCTAAAATGTTGTATCTATCAATTTATCTCCCCCCCCTTTTTTTCCTACTATTTCTTCCATATTTTATGCAGCAATTGTCCTTTCAGGTGTTGATGAGATTACCGCAACGTATACTACTGGATAACACGGATATGAGTATGATGTATGGCTGCAGTTTGGTAACTTCCTCTAACCTGTAGATTAGCAAGACTACCTTTGAACCTCAGCATGTGCAAGCAGAATTTTAGGCTGGAATTCTTGACTTAACATCTCAGTTTCCAATTCACGTACAGTAACAAAATTTTCAGAGTAAGTCGGATCAGATCTTCATCAATGTTTGTGCTCTGCTACCTTTTCCAATTTTTCTCAGCTGCACCTCCAGCTGATGTCTCTTCTGGTAGCATCTAATAAGCACCTTCATGGCGGGCCATACAAAATTCATATTATTTCTTCTAGTTTGTTGTTGAAATACAGTTTTACACTGCAGATGACTGGAGTTATAACAGTTTTCCTATTCCCATTCTTAGCAGTAACAGACATCTGCAGTATTATACTCATTGTGGTGTATCCGTACAATAATATTCTTCATCATATATCATACATGTTAAACAGATACATAAAATCATTTGTCAGAAGTAAACCTTCACATGGGGAAGTGGTGTTCGTTAAACAATAATAGAAGCAATTTGACAAGAAAATTTTGGCTTTTGGGTATCCTATTGTTTTCACTTGTGCACTTACCTTCCCTTTGAATTCACGGCTACAAATGTGACTTAATTTTGAACTCTGGACAAAAAGATTAGTAGTCGTCTTTTATTTTTGCTGTTATTAATATTATTATCATTATTATTATCTTGTTGCTATATAGTTTGGAATTTATTATCACTAAAATAACTTGGTTAAGACCACTCTTGGTAGAAAATAACTTACCACAAAATATGTGGGATATATTAGCCAAGTTTTGCTAAGGCTTTGGTGTTCCAGCTTAATATGATATTTGTTGAAGTATTTTGACAGTTAAACTAAACAAAGGGAAATATGTTCACAACATGCACATTACAAAAAGTATAAAAATAAGGGTTTGCCTTTGTTCTACACAATTTTCACAACATGCTCATAAAATTTTCATAAACTTATACACTACAATTTTTTTTAGCTTTTATGTATGACCAAGTGGTCAAGAGTTTGATCTTTGTCACCCTTCAATATTTTGATTAAAATCGAATTTTGGCCATGAAGTTTATGGGTAAATAAGGTGGGGATGTGATTTTTGTTCAAAGGATATACTTTAAGTTAGACAAATAACTTATTCATAGGCTTTAAGAAATATCCCCACATTTAAGAAAAGATTAAGTCAACAAGAGGGAATGTCCGTTGCCTCACATTTAAAAATATCTTTTCCTAATTAAAACGACAAAAAAAAATTTCTGATATAAAACGCTCTGATTCAGATTCCTTTTTGTTATTTTTCCCCTTAATTAACTCTTCAACAGTTTGGATTTTAATTGTACTCCCAAAATCCACTAGATATGTCAAATATGAAAGGATAGAGCTTATATATGGAGGGAAATGAGAAATATGAATTTTTATGATAAAATATAGTCTTTGAATTATTAGGCACCGGATCCTCTACTGTAATTTCTTTCTGTTGTTCGTGTTCTTTGGAAGATCTATGCCATTCACGGTATCCAAGGGTTTACCTCAATGCCACACCTGTCCTATATTGATGCAACTATGTTCGGGTTTGAAACGAAAGATATATGATCACATTCAATAGTCATAAACTAATTATGAAACTTTTAAAAAATATTAAGGACTAAAATGAAAAAAATCATTAAGGGCCAAAATAAAAATTTTTGTAAACATTAGGAACAAAAATAGAATGTTAGNGGACCAAAATTGCAACAAAAAAAGTTAGAGGACCAAATTGAGACCTTTGCGAAAGTTAAGGGACCAAAATTGCACTTAAGCCTAAAAAATATTAAGGACTAAAATGAAAAAAAATCATTAAGGGCCAAAATAAAAAATTTTGTAAACATTAGGAACAAAAATAGAATGTTAGCCTCAAAAATAAAAAGCAAGAGGTCAAAGTTGGTCATATCTCGTAAAATTAGAAAAATGTCAAATTTAGACTCATGTTTACACTGTTAAAAAAGTGAGATAGTATAAAATGCAATTTGTTACATGTATGCAATAAGTGAAGTGACATAATTATAGTTATTGATAGTTATTGATGTGATCCAATGATGTTAAATAATGAATAAGCAACCTCTTGAAGAGGTAAACTTCATATTATGCTGAAAATTCAATACATTTAACATAACACTTAGAGTTCTTACAAATTAATCCCTAAAAATAAGTCATAAAACTGACTCTCAAACTTTATCTATTCTAATATCATAATTAACCACACAAAGACACTTGTCCACTTTACTTTGGGTGCACTAAAAGTAGTTAATAATTAATTTCTTTGAATTTGTGAATATACATTTGGAATTCATGATAATACCAAGCTTTTTATCTCGAGGACAAAACTCTAGCTCTCCGGCTTGGTATACTGCACTATATATTGATTTTCTTCTACAAGTTGTTTCTCTTAGGCATGTGAAAGTGAGGTGACCTTAATGTAAGGAATAAGGATACACACCAGTGTTATTTAATGATGGATGATTAATTGTGGATAGTGATGCTATCTTCTAACATGAAGTAGGTTCGGAGGGTTTATGTAGAATAGACATGCACTTAATTACTTGCTTTCTTGGTACTGTTGGTTTCTGGATGGATCTTTCATTTTGTCTTAGAAAAATCACCTTCAAATCTCACTTGAGATTACAGTCTTCCGGATATGAAACTATAAGGTATCGTCTATTAGATTCATTATTAAATTTTAGTCAATATCTTAACAAAAAAGGCTAAATTGATTGTAATTATATCTTTTGGTGACTATTAAATCTTATAATTTTATTTTTTAAGGACTATAATGAAAAGTCTACCATATTTCAGGGACCAAATTATGAGAGGCTTAAGTCCCACATCGAGTAGAATGAGATGTTCGACTTAGTTGTTAGTTAGTTTTGACTGTTAATGTTTGTTATGTAATTTTTTGTTTCACCTCTTGTAAACGTCTTATTTTATAGAGCACAATTTGTATTATTCTTTTAATCAATAATATTCATTTTTAAATTTCAAATTTGTCACGAATTTTAATTATCAATCTTATCTCATTTATAACTCATAAACTCATCACTTTATCTTATTTAGAAATAGTATTCTGAAATGGATCTCCAATCATGAAAATACATCATTAAAAATTCATATTTCTCATTTTGGTCCAAATATACATCCCATCCTTTCATTTTTGACATATCTAGTGAGTTTTGGAAGTATAATTAAGACCTAAACTAGTGAAGAGTCAATTAAGAAAAAAAAAATTTTGAACGCAGGGCAACTTGCTGCCTCACGTTGTAAAGCTTCTCAACGTGAGGTAGCAATACCATTGTAGGGTTGTTGCCTATGACAATTATATCATCTACATAGACTAAGATGTAAATGATGTTAGTGGAACTTTTGAGAATAAATAGCAAGATTTTTAAAATCGAACTGGTCATTGAATCGCTCGAAGTAGCGGTTCAAGAGTCCAACCGGGGTCGGACCGTTAATAATTAAATATATATATATAATTTAATATAATAAATATACTAATAAATATTAAAATTATATAATAAATTTTTAAAATTTAAACTTGATTGAGCAAGAGAATGAAAATTAAAATTAAAAGGATAAAAGATTGAATATTGAAGTGAAAACTACCAAATAGCTTATTATTTTGTGTAAAAACTTAAAAAGAAAAAAAATCCTTCAAAATAACATCATTCTAATCCAAAAAAAACCAAAAAAGTCTGAACCGGTTCAACCCTAAAACCGTCCGGTTCAGGCCGATTTTCATGGCATTTAATCGGTTCTTGTTTGTGCGATTTAAAGTCAGCTCGGACTTGACCACTGATCGGTTCACGGTTCAACCGGTCCGGTTTTCAAAACAGTGATAAATAGTAATGTGTCTGCCCTCGATTTTTGAAAATTGTTTTGCTGCAAAAAATTACTAAGTTTATTGTACCAAGCACGTGGGGCTTGATTCAAGCCATAAATAACTTTTCTAAACTTGCATACATAGTAGAGAGGACTGGGTTTTCAAATCTTGGAGGTTGTCTCATGTAGACTTTCTCTTCTCTTGTAGAAAGGCAATGTTGATATCAAGTGTTGAACAACAATTGAGAGGATTAATGTGAGATCCCAGAGTTTAAAATTTAGTTTTGGATGTTTAGATATAGAATTAGTGATTTCTATAATTTTAGATAGATTTTAAGCTAATTTTATACCAGTATTAAGAGTTATTATATTCAATTTTTAGAAATTAGTAAACCCAATAGTTTAGAATTTTAATTGTGTCATATTTGAGATCCTCATATTTTATTGAGCTTGTGATAAAAATATCGAAACAAATGGAGTTTAAAATTTCATCTGGGTTTTTTTCTAGACTTGAAAAACGACACCATCAAATAAGAAAGCTAACGGTATAAATTTTGTCAAGAAATTCTATTTATAAAATTTGAGTTTTCTTAGGACTATTTTGAAAAGATTCAACTACTTTTGGGCTTTTTCATAAATTCCAGTTCTTAGAACCCTACATCTAAATCAAAATTGTCCCCCCTAAGTTTTTGAAATTGCAAAATAACCCGTTTTTATTATGTTGGGTGCATTTACATCTTGAGTTCTTTTTAAGTTGTGCAATTTGATATAAAATTCTAATTCTTAATTCTAACTCGTATTTTTTGTGAATAGAATTTTGTGAAAATGTGAAATGTCCATTCATAACAAATTTCTTAATTCTACTGATTCAACAACAATTTGGCTTATTCTTCATTCAACTATCTTCATTCAATTTTATTTTTTAAAAAAAAACTAAAAAAAAAAAAACAAAATAAAACTACACATTCTTTATAGTATTATCTCCAAGTTTGATGATGCATGTTTTTAAATAGTTTCTCTCTTCTATTTATTACCACTAAATATATTATGATTTTCACATTTCATATGTCACTTGGGTAAATCTCTACTGATGATTAAAAAATTAAATTAATTCTATATATATATATATATCTAATCTAATCTTGTTATATTCTTCCACTTGGAGAAATGAGACTCTGTCACTTCTTTCAGTAATGGGTTGGGCATAATGACAAATATCTTCCTTCAGTTAATTTGTAATTCTTTCTAGTGTTTTGGTTGGTCGAAATTAATTTTATTATGAAATATTAAAAGAGAAAAAAATAGTAAAGGGAGTTAAGTAACTTCTCACTATTTGGATGGCCAAAAATACAAAACTCCCACTGATACATCACTATTCGGGCGTACGCCTAAAACGGCCCTCGCACCGGGCCCCTTCTCCCTTCCACACCTCCAGAGGCGCCCTCGAGCCAATCGGGCGCCCTAAGCACAATTAGGGGCGGCCGTGGTCCATCCTAGGTCTTGGCGCGCGTCCCCCCACATGACACGTGGCCATCCACGACTACCTCGTTCCGCAAACCGCGCTACAGGAGATCGTGGGCTACTGACTGGCTCATACCCACGATCTCCAGTTTCTAGGCGCCCGCCTAGCGACGCAATACGCGATCACCCACGATTGCCTTGCTCCGCAAATCTCGGTCTCCACCATCTTCGCTGGTGGAGATCGTGTCCAGTTACGTGGTCCGCCCCGCACGCTGACCACCTCTCTCCTCCCTGCTCTATAAATAGAGCCCATCTCACCAGTTCAAGGTTAGCTACTTCTTACACTCTGAAATTCTCTTACTCTCTTATCACTCTTACTAACTTGAGCGTCGGAGTACACTTCGCAGGGCCCCCCTGTGAAGCTCTTGCAGGTTCTTGCTCGACTCTTGGCTCTTGCAGCCCTCTCCGGTGAACTAGGTAAGTGCAAGTCATTTTCCAGTTTATCACCCACTATTTCAAATAAAAAAATTGTTATTAAAATAAAATAAAAATAGCCATATATTATAAAAAATAAATTTTTATTAAAAATAAAATAAAATATTTTTAAAATTTTTATAATTATTAAATTTAAATTCTTCCTAGTGTCTTGGTCACGAGTTCAAATCTTGAAAAGAGTCTCTTTACAAAGCAGGGTAAGGCTGCGTACATATTAACCCTCCCCAGACCCCACCTAGTAGAAGTCTCGTGCACTTGACCGCCCTTTTTATTAAATTTAAATTGATCTTTATATGCTCATTAGGAGATGCAAAGCATACTAGTTTAATATATATTTACAATAATTGCATCTTTTTTTCTTTTTTCTAATTTTATCATATTAAATATTTTAAATACCCGGATTTCAATATAAAGCTATAACTTGTGTTTTTTTGGTAGGACCATAACTTGTGTTTTTAATCACGTAACAAAGTTTTTTTTCAATATTTTTTTTTATCTAATTACTATATAATTGAGCTACTAAAAAAACACTTAATTCTGCTCTTTGTTAGGGAATGTGAATAACTATTTAAATGAGTATTGTTTGATCATGATGAGCTGGATTTTTCTTTGGGAAAAATATAACAACACCCCTTAAATTTTGGCTTATTTGGAAATAGATCCTTAAACTTTCATTTTTGAAAATTAAATCCTTAAACTTTGAAGGTTTAGGAATTAGATTCTTCAATCTATTTTCTCATTAACGGTGTTAATTATTGCCATGTCATCTTCTTATGTGCCATCTCATCAATCTTAATAAAATTAACAATTTACTTTAAAAATACAAAATTAATAAATTATACTTTGGTACCTCATAGTTACTCAATTTCACTTTGATTCCCCGTAGTTTAAAAAATGATATTTGGATACCATCCAGTTTTCACTGTTACTAGTTTGATACTCTAAATAATTTTTCGGGTAGATTTAAACGGAAATTCACATGTGCAAGTCACATGCTCTCACTAAAACTCAAATTTCACTCACTTTTTGCCAAGATGTAGATCAAACAGGACTATTTTAGAAAACCTATCTCCAAATTCCTCAAACATTTTGAAAACCTATCTCAGAAACGGCGAGGAGCTGATCGAGAATCCAACCACCAAGAAGCTCAGACATAAAGAGTTTTTTGATGAACTTCCAGTAGAGCCAATAAAGCGCGAATAAGAAACCTTGGAAACAATATGATAAGTATTCAATGGCGAGTGTTTGAGCATGACGGTCAGAAAAACATAGGTCGTGAGATTTGACTTTTGAGAAATTCTCTAGTGGCTTCGACGGTGGAATCGACGCACAAGGAACAGAGCCGAAGGAGATCGAAATTTTGCCTAAATAAATGGATGGAATAGCCATGCACTTCAATTCAATTTTGCCTAACAGATACGCCCAGCGACCTCTCCAAATTTTCACTACTATCTCTAACCAAAAAGTTGCATTAGCATAGAGCAATCTCCAAACAAAAGACTCCTTTGATTTTCTTTTTTTATCGTTGGATATTAGTCTATTTAAAGGAAGCTTGATGTACCTGCACTTAAACATCAACGTCTCTTGCTCCCGTTTGGATGATTCAAAATGATTAAGGAATTGGGAGATAGGTTTTTGAAAATATGCCTGTTCGATCTGCGTCTCGGCAAAATTTGAGTGGAATTTGAGTTTTTTAACGAAGGCATGTGACTTGCACATGTGAATTTCCGTCAAGGTGATTTTTTTCTGGTTAGGCACACACTCATAATAAGAAAAAAAAATTGCATTCGAAGATGCTCCTTTTTGATTTTTGAATTAAATTATTAATCTTATTAGGATTAATGAGATGGCAAAAAAAAGTGACACATATGAAGATGAATTAACACCGCTAGTGAAAAAATGGATGGAAGGATCTGATTCCTAAATTTTCAAAGTTTAAGGATTTAATTTTCAAAATTGAAAGTTTAATGATCTATTTTCAAACCAAAGTTTAAAGGATGTTGTTGCATTTTTCCCTTTTTCTTTCTTTCTTTATTCTCCACATGTGGGTTTCACATCAAAGAAGCCAAGTGATAAGATGTCACAACTGGTGGTACATTTCTCCTGCCTATCATTGGCAAGAAATGGAAATGAAAGCAAAATTAAATAAATTAGATGAATCATGGCCTTGTAATGTAATAAATTCAACAACACGTGGAAATGAAATCATCATCATCTGAAAGGCTCAACAGGTGATGTTTCTTCAAGAAAATGAGCAGCCTCAAAGCATTCAGCAGCTTCCATTAGTGAAGAGACTGTACCCTCAGCCTTGTGAAGAAGGCCAAGATTATACCATGCACTACCATTCATTCTATCATGACGAAGTGCATCCATCAGAAAGCTTCTAGCTACAGCATTTGATTCTTTACTACCCCATCGTCTCAGAATCACTGCACTGGAAATCAAGCTTGGCACATGCTTCGGATCAATGTCCAAAGCATCACCAAAGGCTTTTATAGCCTCTTTATCAAGACCCTTTGCTTCATAAAGTTTGCCTGTCAAATTAGACCAAGTAAAAAAAAAAACCTCATCTTATATTCTGCATACTATGGAAGAAACATAAAATTCACACTGAAAAAAATTATATCTATATAGAGAAATACACTTTTTGGTCTCTGATTTAAAAAAATATTAGAAATACACTTTTTGGTCTTTGAGGGTGAGCCTTGGCGCAACGATAAGGTTGCTGCCCGGTGACCAAGAGGTCATGGGTTCAAATCCTGGAAACAGCCTCTCTGCAAAGCAGGGGTAAAGCTGCGTACATCTTGATCCACTCGAGACCCCACCTAGTGGAAGCCTTGTGCACTGGGGCCACCCTTTATTGACTATTCGGTCCCTAAATAATTTATATTTATAGTAAAATCAATGACCAAAAAGTGTATTTCAGACATCCAAGGACTAAAACATAGTTTTGGGACAGATTTAAGAATTAAAAAGCATGTTTATTCTATATATATATATTTGAGTCTGTGTGTGTATTGTATATATATATATGTACCTATTGCATGACATCTAGAAGCAGAGTATAGTTTGATGGCCTTAGATTTAGAAAGACACATCTCAGCATCTTGCCACTGACACAGGCTTATGTATACATAAGCTAGATCATGCCATGTTTCCACTTCCAAGTTCCTACCATGATCTCTGTTTTCCTGCCACATATAGGACCAAACTAGGTAAAAGGCTAGAACTATGCTTCTTCAAACTAATAAATTTTTTGAGCGGGCAAAATAGGTAAGTAGAGAAGAGAAAACACTTTAAAGTATACAAAATATAGAGACTACAGTAATGTTATCGTTGGAGAAAGATTTAGTTTTTCAACCACCAATAACATCTTGATTGCAGGCACAAACCACATAATCCTCAATCATCTCATAGTGGAGCACGTTCAGAATTGCCCCACATCCTAATAGATTTAATCTAAGAAATATATATATCCATCTATAAACATCAACCATCAATACTAAAAAACATCAGATCTTCTTAACGATTTTAATTTATTTAGTGTTTTTTTTAAATCCAAACACTTTCCCTCATCTGTAGGCCGAATAGTCTTTCTGGCCCAACATATGGACAGTCTGGATAAAATTAAACGAAGTGGGAGACATATAATAGGTTGGAGCATAGGAATTCAATCAATTATTGATACACTAAGACACACTGATACTAACACAAAAAGGGGATCCTGGAAGAATGTCAAAGTCCTCGTCAACATATAGGAATTTTATTCATGCAAGACATGCATCCGTGTCAAAGGCTACTAAATGATGAGCGTAACTTAACTATTACCACTATTGTCTTGACACCCAGCCAGCTTTATTCTTTTCATTTTATTGAGAGACAATAGGATTTTTTAATTTCAAATATCCATCCAGTATCCACCAACATTTTTGTTTAGTAAGGTTTGTAGTTTGTATTTTGGAGTGACCAAAGACATCAATTCCCATTTTTGCCTTTCCTATCTATAGTTAGTATAATCACAAACCAGCAGGTTACTTCCCTTCATCCAGGATTCCAGACACACGATCATAAATTTCTGGTAAAGGCACAAATTTATGAGACCACATGCAGCTAGCTCAAACAGTATTAGTCCCAAGAATAAAAGATGAAATTTCAGATTAATAATCGAATCAGTGTAAGTTGATAATACCAACAAACCTTATATAGCTTTTTCCCAGAACCAAATGCTTTATTTTGAACTTGAAAAATAGCAAGTAGCTGAGTATATGTCTCAATGGCACTCTTTAACTGGCCCTGTGCAATTTGAAGTTTAGCTTTTGTTCGCAACAGATCTCCTTGATCCCACTTCCCAGTTTGATCCAAAGCAGCATCAATAATAGACTCAGCATCTAAAAAACGTTTTTGAGCAGATAATATCCGAGCTAACAATAGCCACCCTTTCACATTAGACCAAGCTTCTAGTTTTAGAAGGCGTTTTGCATAATAAAGTGCAGTCTCCAACTTTCTTTGTTCTGAATAATCTAAACTTAGATTATATAATATAAAGGGCTCCCTCATTCTAGTCATTCGGCCAGCAGTTTCCAAGGCATGAAGTGCCTCAGATTGTCTCTCAAACCTCTCAGAATCAGAAACGGCCAGTTTTGAATATGCTGAAAGTGAAACACCCAGTAAGCAACTGGCAACACTTTCTAACTTATCACACCTACCATCCAAGTTCTCTAGCACTCGGCGAGCATAGTTTACCCCTTCTTCTGCTAGCCTGGGGTTCCCAAAACAGATCTTGGATGCCGTCAACAAAGCTGGAATATGCTTTGGGTCCTCCTTACTACTCAACAATTTTCTGAGAAGATCCAGGGCTACAGAGTCCTTACCAGCTCCGTAATAACAGAGGCCTAAAATAAAATACCTTTCTCTTCGACTGATAGTCCCGGGGAGTAATTCTTTCACTTGATCAGCTAAACTTGCCATATCCCCAGAAACAGACAGAGCAAATGAAAGGTGTTCTAAAATTGAAGGATCCCACTTAATTCTGTTTAGAGTGACTTTTCTCAGCAATATGATCAGAAGAAGTATAGCCTCTTCCATATTGTTTCTGGGAACAAATGAGCTGTCCATTTGGGAACGGAGATTTGGGGGGTTGGCTTCCCCCCCACTGTATAGAAGAAAAACTACAAACTCTTTCTGAATCTTTGCTGTAGTATCTGCATCAAGATTCCATTGATGAAGGAGTGCCCGTCGGTAAGACAAAATAGTTTCACGTGGACAGTCAGCAAGTTTCCATAGTTCTGGAAGCAACTCAACCGCATTGCTCAGAGTCTCCTGCAATTTACATTCAGCAGCAAAGTTTTCAGGCAAGCCTTCAGGTAATGAAGACTCAACTATGTCCAGAATAACTTGGCAAGATTGGGCAGCTTCTGCAAGAATGATTGGAAATATAAATTAGATTACAATGTGGCTTCTTATACAGCTTAAAACATCTTTTAATTTCAATTTTCAAATACTTTGGCTACCCAGATCCCTAAAGTAAATTGATTAACAGTTAAGTCATTGCCAGCTCAAATGATATAGTCTAGAAAGCTAAATATGTCCCATAATTATGGGAACAAGTTCCAGAGCATCACTTTGTAAAGTTGACATAATAATATGAAAGTTTTATGCAATTTCATCTTCTTGTCTTCTAGAATAGCAATTAAACTACTTGTCAGTGATTCAGAAAAACTCAGCAGCTGAATTAAAAGCATGTACCAAAATTTAATTACAGGAAAATAAGTTTGACATTAGTTAAAGCACATATAAACCTGCAGGTTGGAGTTTCCTCAAAATGAACAAGCAAAGACAAATCTATGAATCAAACAACTAGTGAAGGTACCTTTATATCTTCCAAGAGCCTGTAGCGATTTTGCTTTTAGGAGTAAAGCTTCCAACAGTAGGCCAACAGCATGTATAGACATTGGTGGTGCAACATAATTCTGGGAATGCCTCTTATGTTTCTTGGGGTGTTCGACCCTTTGGGTAAGAGAAATTTTTATCTTAGGAGTTATCGCAGCTATATCTATTCCCTCAAAAACATGTAAAGCGGCTTCAATGTTTCCTTTCTGAAATTCATATCTTCCTAACAAAGCTCTAGCTTCCTGCATACAATTAACAAAACGTTTTCAACTTTGATGACAGATCAATAGCTAACTAAGCAACTATTTGCATCAGGTAGCTCCATGTGAAAACATCAGGTCACATGTAGACACACGTTTTACAATTACATGAATCAAGAATGCAAAATTGTAAGCTAACAAGTAATGACATGATGGTCGAGGATTGATGATCCGAAAGAAACCAATTTCCAGATCATATATAGTAATAGAATGATGTAAGATGAATGATTGTGTCAAAAACCTGACAAACAGAAGTTGAGGGCGCTCAACTTTCGACTAATAATAGGCAGAGGGATCTAAAATCAGTTTATATGTCCAATGACTAACCTCAAGGAAAAGAGAGAAACATGAGATTTCTTCTTGGGCACACACAAGCATACATATGTTTGTGCAGTCAATTAGTACTAGAAACTAATTATTCAGTATAGCAACAAACCTCATAGTTCAAAAAACCACTCTCTCTAAGGGATGATTCAGCTTCTTCTATATTACCAGTTTCTGGCTTCTTCTTTTCAACTTGTTCAGCTAGGCATGAATCCCCACTCACCGAAAAATCCTTGGTTGCAAGAGATTCAGACGAAGGAACCATTTCATCTACTCCTGTTAGCTGCTCCCCTGAGCATAGGCACTTCATTACCTTCCGCAAACTCCTGCCAATATTGCCTCTCCTTCTTTCTCTGATTCTACTCACCATACTGTTTCTCTTGAATCAAAAACCTGTCAATTCGAAAACATAAAACCAGTCCAGAAGTTTTGGATCTCAAAAACCTGTCATGCATGACATTTAAATATATATATACACAATCATCCCAAAAAACAGCTTGTTCTCCCAGTAAATACAAAAAATAAGCCAGTAGTTTTGGATCACTGTTCATACATAAAGAATGAACCGGAAATAAGAGAATCGAAAATTGACAATCAAATTCATTATAATTATGCCGTAAGTAAAGTAACTGAACTTCCAAAACAGGAAAGCATATTGACTCAAAATCATACAGCAATTAAAGCATAGCATAAGCGAATAACTTATGTCAACAACCCGTAAGCCATCACTGAAAAGACGTCATCTATCAATTGTGAGTATCGAACTCATAAAAACTTCTAAACTACGCGTCAAATTAAAATACACAGGAACAAGAGAGACAGAGACAGAGACGGAGAGAAACAACATCACTAATTCAAGCCGATCCTGATGACCCAACCAACACAAACGAAATAAAAGTAATATACGCTTACACAATTTAGGTCCAAATTCGGCCCAGAAAACAGTATGAACCCTAGAAACCAGTGAAGACTCCTACCCGTCAAACCAAACACATATATGAACCCAACCAAAAAAAAAAAAAAGAGNGCACTCGCCTTTTAATTTTCCAAAAAGAAAAGCAGAGGTTTCGAGAGCAGTGAATATGAACAGCAACATCCATTACTGAAATCCCCCAATCAAAGCCACCTTAGAATTCTTTGAATCAAATAAAGCATCTAAAAGCTTCTGATTAATTAAGAACCTTCCTTTCTTCTCTCTGGCTTTCTCTTTTGCACTTTATTTCTTTTTTTAATATATATTTTGTAAATGAATTTTTGGCAGAGTATGAAATTGGGGATTGTTGTACAATTTAAGGAATGGGATTGAAAAGGAAGCGTGAGGAAGAAGATGAAGATGAGACTTGAGAGTCTGGTTTTTCTTTGATTAAGTATTATTTTTTATTGATGAGGGTCCCACACTAACTATGAAATATGAATGTTGTAGCAGGAGACACTAGTTTGAGTTTATTTCTTTCTTTCCACGACGGATTCGATTTCTTGCTTAAATGCGCTGCTGGCGTTAAACGGTCATTAACTACATCCTCACCTACCCCTCCACATCCTCAATCATGTGGATGCAGCAACCAATTGGCCGGAGGC